>JAOBRG010000016.1:0-79343 GCA_027574985.1 Umimayanthus nakama | reverse complement strand
ACCCCATCATATAATCACCTGGTACCTCTAGAGATGACAACAAGTGGTAAATTGATCCCTGCCCCACCCCATCATATCATCACCTGGTACCTCTAGAGATGACAACAAGTGGAAGATTGATCCCTGCCCCACCCCATCATATAATCACCTGGTACCTCTAGAGATGACAACAAGTGGTAAATTAAACCCTCCCCCACCCTATCGTATTATCACCTGGTACTTTTAGAAATGACAACAAGTGGTAGATTGATCCCTGCCCCACCTCATCATATTATCACCTGGTACCTCTAGAAATGACAACAAGTGGTAAATTGATCCCTGCCCCACCTCATCATATTATCACCTGGTACCTCTAGAGATGACAACAAGTGGTAAATTGATCCCTGCCCCACCCCATCATAGTATCACCTGATAACTCTAGAGGTGACAACAAGTGAAAGATTGATTCCTGCCCCACCCCATCATTTTATCACCTAGTGGCATATTGACTCCCCACCCATCATATTATCACCTGGTGCATCTAGAGATGACAACAAGTGGTATATTGACCCCTGCCCCACCCCGTCATAATGTCATCTGGTTCGCCTAAAGGTGACAACAATTGGTAGATTGATGCATTCCCCACCCCATCATATGTTCAACATCCTCTTGCTCATCAATTTAATAATTTGAAATCTTTAAACAGTCGCATAGTTATATTTTGGTAAATGTCAAGGCAATTGGCAAGTTTGGTCAAAGTTCAAACACTTTTTATATGATCCAGGTTGCTTACCGGTGAACTGGTCTGGCGGGTGGATCATACTCGGTTGTCTTGATAATTTCCTCTTTTTTAAGATGTTAATTTGCTAGCAACAGACAATTGCTGTTTTCTTGGTGGAGATGAAATTAGTGGCCTCGGAAACACAAATAATACTGCCCCTTATTCTAAGGGAAGTCCGAACTGTAACCTCAAACCTTACCCTAAACCAAAAGAAAAAACTAAGAACGAAAGAAAGAAATACATTGCAGTTGCCGTGTAAAGAAAGAAAAAAAATGCAGAAAGGAAGAAAAAAAATTAAAGAAAGGAAGAAACAAAAAAAGGAAGAAAGAAAAAGAGCCAAAGACAGAGAGAAACACTGACAGAGATAGAGATACAGACAGACAGAGAATGAGAGACAGAGAGACAGAGACAATGAATGAATTAGAACAAGTAGAGAGAGAGAGAGAGAGAGAGAGAGAGAAACGAGAAGAAGAGAACCTAGATAGTTCGAATGTATGAAGTATTGAAGAGAGACAGTAAACCTTGGATTCTTAGTATTCTTGTCTTATGCACTATCACTGCGATTGCAACTCAATTGGCAGCCTTTTGACATCAATATTTCATTATGTGTATATCACAAATTGAGTTGACTGTTGTTTAAAAAGGTCTCGACTGTGTGCAAAAAGGGAATAGACTCCGTTGATTCAGCTTAAGCTGTTTGTTTAAGAACTACATTTTACTCGGGTTTTTTGTAATTTTTCGTTAAATGATATGCACATTTTTATAAGAACAAACTTAATAGGGATACCCACGGTGATATTTGCCAAAAATCAAGAATCACCAGGCTGAAATTTAGATCAGACAAACAGGTTGAAATTTACATGTATACAAAAACTTGTTAGAATTAGCTGGGTCATCGAGGGCTGGATGAGTGATAAGCAAGCTCGTGACGTTCGCGGACGCTTTTATGACAGTTTCAAGATTTTTCACATACCGCTCGATGAATCAATAGTAAACACGTATTTTTTAGCGCCTTTTCATTGTTCCAGGCAAACAATCCGGCACTGATTGAAATATCAGGAAATAAGAACAAATTTAAAGGGGTGAAATCGCCAAAAATTTTAGAACAGTCCAGCCTGAGCCGAAAGTTACTAGTTAATAATTCTTATAAAAAAGCGTGTAGCTTGTATTTAAGAGCGCGATAGCCAATACTTATTTTTTGGAAGAGGTGAATTGGACCATGTGGTTGCATGATTATATATATTTATCCTTTCTTAATTGCTTTGCTTAGCTCTTTCTAACCACAACACGTGGCTGTATATCTGGTGTCGAGATCTAACCGCAAATTTTCAAGAAAACGTGGCCAGTTATACCGTCTTTACAGTCTATAGTTACAGTTTGGTTTAATTTACCATGAGTCTCAAGTTGCGTCGACACGTTTTCAAATAGCTGCAACAAATCCAGTAGTGGAAATAGTCCAACGCCATGTTTTGATATTTGAGTTTGGTTGTGGCTTTGTCGTGTACTTTTTAGAAAGCTGCATTTGTTATTTTAGTACGCGCTTTTCATTTCTTTAAAAATAGTTAAAACGAATTTATAATTCATGTTAAAGGGCCTTACAGAACTACACTTGTTCAAGCAATTGTTGAGATTTGAAAGAGTGTGTTACTGCACTGAAAGTTTTGTATTCAAAACCCGCTACAGAAAACAATTTTCGCAAATTTAAAACCGGCGTTTGCGGGTTTTCGGGTCTTTCTGATGGTTGTCGAACACTCAAGTGGCTGCACATTCAGTTTGAAACTAAAGTGTCCTGTCAAACAACCGACGATTGAAAATTTGTTAGTTTGCTTCATATAAAACTTGATTTATGTGTTTTATAAATTTACTGGTTTTGACTGAAAAAGCAAAACCTAATGCAAATTATTTTCGCTTTCGGCGACATTTTCCTGGTCGTACGTACTAGCTTTTGGTCAGTTGGTAATCATGCACTTCACTTGTATTTTATTGTCAATTTTTTGTGGCAACTTTCTTGTCCGTTATACATGTACGTTCCAAATAAATAACAATTTAACTTAAGGGTTTCTTTGTATCCATACATGTTCGTTTAGCTGTCTCGGGGAAAAATTTGAGGCTGGGCTGTTCGTAACTTTTTTGGCGATTTCAGCATGAAATTTTTAAATTGTTGTTATTTCCTGGTAATTTAAAATAGTGGATTAGATTTGTTTTGTTTTCATATACATCTCAACTTGTGTACAAGGATTGAACAAATTTCTTAAATTTGTCTGATCAAAATTACAGCCTGGTGATTGTTCTTAGCTTACATGTTCTTAATTTTTGGGCAAATCTCAGCCTTGATATTCTTATAAAAAACTGGTTCTTACAAAAAAGCTTGTAACTTACTGTGTCTTTCGCGTCTTAATTCGACTTTCATTTACACTATAACTATATAATATAACTATAAAGATGATGTGATGTACAACAGCTTTTTTCAACTTAAGACGTAGTTAATGTAAAACTATTTTGTAAATATAATTTTTACTGCATTGAAACATAAACTCTATTTGGTTCTGTTTCTCTATTTCGGCGGGTTTTCGAAATACCAAAGACGTGCATGTGTCAAATATCTGCCATTTTTTTCTGAAGAGACAAGTTGTGTCGGGCAGTACGTTGTTTTTGAAGAAAAACTGAATTCGGCCGCAACATGCTTTTAAAAACAGTAGTGTCAGCTATGACCCAATATTTCCTTTAGCTCTAATGATTTTTTTTTAGATTTGCCAGCTTTGTAAGTTTTTGTCTTCGTGACCTCAGATGTTATTTGTAAAACCACACATTTTTAATAACATAGAAATTGAAGCACAACTGAAATACCTAGTCAGGCTTGTGTAGGAGTATTTAATAAGATCAAATAAAATTTTGCCTAAATTAGTATAGTGCGAACAGGTCCTAAGTGTCTGTAAAAGAATGAACTTAAATTGGTTTAGAAGCTCAACTGGGGATCATGTAATTGGGTTTAATAAACAGTGTGTATTGACCAGGCAAGATTGCATTGTTAGCCTGAAATCGGTTGAACGTCCGAGCTGCCTGTGGGCTTAAAGGAATAATGCTTGTACTAGTAGTTATAATAATTTTAATATGTATTTACAGCTGAAAAAATTCTTTTTCGACAGTCTTGTGTTCTTTATAGCAAACAACGAACGAGACTGCATTAATTGGAGAATCTGAAGCAGGACCCCTTCTTTTCGTGAAAAAACCGAATTATAAATATTTAAAACAAATATTCTGATGGTGCCGCCATCTGTGTTAGCGCTTCTGGAACAGAACAAGAGCTTGGTTAAACCAAACCATTTTAGATCACTTTCACGTTATTTATTATGAATACAGAAATCTTGAGTTAACATTGGGGATCAAAGGCATTAAATTATCTTATTTTCCGTCCGTTCGATTCTTCAAGGCTACACGCGTACGGTGTGTAGTGCGATAATGGGCGATAACTTGAATGACATTGTTCGCCGTGCCGGTACATGCCTGGCTAAATTCTTCCCCGCCTTATCTTTTAACTTCCTTTGTTCACCCAAATTGCTGTCAAGATAAATGCATGTTTAGATTAATAAACCGTTTTATCTTTCTCATAATCGTCGGAACATGCAGGCGGCTTTTTTGACCCTTTATGATGCGTTTATGTGCTAAGCCGAAAATAAAAAAAGTGGCTCGAATTTGTGCAAATGCGCCCTGTTTTTTGAACAGTGCGAGCGGCCGTGTAGACTGGAGTACGATCTAACTGTCGATGCTTGTCAGTTTTTCAAACCGTGGCGCGGTAGGGCTTTTACCAGGTGCGAAAATGAATTATTTACTAACTGTCCTAGTTTAAGTGTTTATTTTACCGGTGAAATCATTTAACCATTTTTAAAAAAAGTTTTTATCATTTTATTTAATTTATTGTCAGAACTTTTTGTCTTTTCTGAAAGCATTAAGAAATGCACACAGCTCCCATCTTAGAAACATGGAACGTTTTTCTTCAATGTAAACTACTAATGAGTTCTAAGAGTTAGCTCAGTAGTTTGAAGTAATGAGAATTTTGAGGATAATTTTATCTTCGTCAAAACAAATCGTACCGTATTACACCGATACTTCAAACAGACTTGTGGTTATTTTTGTTGCATTTTATTTTTAGAACTTGTGAGTCACGACGATGTTTCAGAAACAGTTAAAACTTCTTTAAATTGAAACGTTTTTGCGGTTTGAATAAATCCTACTGCACCGTGCTGAAATGATTTTTTTGCGCACGTAAATACAGTGCATTTCAATTTCTATGTTTAAAGCCATAATTTTGATTTAATTATTACCGTCTAGTCTTTAACCGACTAGTTGAAAAAGAAACTACCGCAGTGATCGTCGGTTTTGGTTGCTTGCCAGAAAAGTGTGGCAAGTTTTTGTTGCTTCCCATAAACTTTCCAAGAGTTTATGCGTGTTGCTGAACCGACCCTAGGGGACCAGAAAAAATGTTGTTATAACATTTGGCAAGCCAATGATATCAGACGATGCCTTGCACGCGTTTGTCTATTTAATTAAAAGAAAGTTTTAACCTTAACTAGAATCATAAGGGTTTTGCCCACACCTCAAACTGGAAACTTGCAAAATACAAAGATATTCCGTTTTGAGAGCACGATTTCTTTGAAGAAACAAATAAGTTCGGCTGAGGCACACTGTTAATTGTTTGAATAATCTAGCCTAAAACTTTCCTTAAATGTTTCTTTTAGACATAAAATAACTATTCTTGTTTCAGATTTGAAAAGCTGGCGGTACAGTTGTTGTTTTTTTTAAACTTATTCTTACAATGCTTCTGCAAATCCATGCACGAGTATCCTTACACAAGTTGTTCGTATATAATAGTTTCTAACTACAACTCTTTGTTATTGGAGTTTCATGCAACTCAACCCGTCGTATGCCACTGAAACACAAGTCTTGTTTTGTTTTAGTGTGCTCTATTATAGATCACGCTGTTTTTATTGCGAGATCTGTATGTATTTTTAGATCAATGTTCCCGCTATGTACAAATCCTCAAGGGTGTGTGAACCGAAATCGGAACGGAACATCCCAGCAAAGTCAGACTCTCAGGAAATTCTAAAGCTACAGAGCATTAATAATTTTAGCCATCCAATCAGAGTATAGAGTTGAAGTAAGGAGGGATAGCTGTCAAAAACTAATAAATAAAGTAAATCTGCTTGTGTACCTTGAGCCACATTAATTTCTTTTGTACAATTTAACTCGATTTTCGTGTGAATTGGGTGCGACTAATCGTACAACACACGTGGTTTGTTGTAATTTTCAAACGGTAACTTGAAACGGGGGACCAGAGATAAAAGTGGAGATATTTCGTGCTGACGCTTATGTCTTCAACAAAAGGCCTCGTGGCTTGATCACGTTCAAACTGATAATACTGTATAACTTTAAAATTCTTGTGTACTTTCGGAATATGACTTAAATGTTTAACCCGTGCAATTGATTAGTTAGGTTGTTTTATGCTGCTCTCTTTGGAACTTTTCACCACTTGAAACAAAGAGCGTTTCTATGTAGACGAAAAGTAGAGAAGATAAACCAGTTGTTTTCGAAATTTCGAGTTGATTCTTGTTGAGTGGTAAGAGGGAAAACACACATCAAAGAACGAACTGTTATTTGTTTGTTTGGCAGGACTAAACATGAGTCTTTAGTCTGTACTGTTTGCTATACGCAAGTTTTTTGTGCCTCTCCTCAAAGTTTTAATGTTATTTTGGTATCCCAGCTGTTAATTTATCCGCTGTATTGACAGATGGCAAAAGTAAGGTTAGTTGAGTTGTTGTCTCGTAAAAGTAACCTGACATTCGACAAGTTCTAATTTCTATCCACGTCACTTTTTCAACACCGCGCTTAGTTTCCTCTCATATATCACAGAAGTTGAAAGAAAATTGCTGTTCTTTATCTTCCTTAAAAACTAATCGCTGATTATTGAGAAAAAAAATAAAGATTTATGAGAACCTGAAGACAGTCACACGATTATTCACACATTAAGTTGGCTTTCTAGTTGAATGACAGCTGTCAGAGATCGACCGTTTTAAAATCAAGTTCTAATCACAGGCAATTTAATTCATTTCCTCTGCAGATATCTGGCAGAAAGAGTGAACAAAGCGCATCTCATGCGTGGAGCCATTTTCCTTGGGAACCTAAAATAAAGATGTATGTGTACTGTATATAGCTCCACAGGTGAGCCATTCCCACCTTTTGTGTGTCCAATCAAGCTCATTGCATTACTTTCTGACATATCTATCAGAAAACTGTGAAACTCTAAGGAGACACGTGCACTTCAAGTAAAACGAAAGTAATTGCATGTGGTTGCAAGGTTTGGGAGACTTTAACTCAGTTCCTTGGACTAACCCCGCTAAATTCCTTCCGACGTTTTAGAAAACCTTTGGAAAGTCGGGAGTTTTTGTGTTTTTCAAAAGACACTTGGGCGTTCGTGAGTTTTCTTTGTCGAAGTTCAGCATAAACTTTCGAAAAGCTTTTACAAAGAAGCAGTCGCTGTTTGTCTAACACTTGAGTGCGATGCATCCTCTAAAGCCCAATTCGACCGTCTTTGTTTTACTCCTCCGGTAGCAAATACAGCACCGTATGTTGTTTAAAAGGAATACAATGAAATTTTCATTTAGAATTTCATTTAGAAGGCATTATTGCGGTGATATTACTGTAAATCCTCTGCAAATATAGGATTTGTTTCTCAAAGTTAAATCTGTTTTATTTTACTTAAGGATTGATCCGATTTTGCCGTTTTTTTCTTTCTTGCCTTGTACAATTACAAAATATAAACATCTTGTTTTACATGGTTAAATATTCCTAAAACCAATTTGACCCGTATGACGGTTTAAATTTTGTCGCCAATTAGAAAATGCTGCTTTTGATCGAGAGTAAATCTGGCGTCTTTGGTTGGCATGTCGCGCCGGGGTTTAAACTTTAATGGCATCCAAACTCACCTTGCAAGAGTTAAACATTTTTTTTTCAGAGATCTGGGAAACTTAAAGTATGAACAGTTGAAAACATTTGGATAACTCGATAAAACTTATTTGTTTTTTAAATCTTTCTTTGCTTTTACCTTTGGATGTGGTAGGAAACATCTTTATTAACCTTGTCGAAAGCCGGAACTCCCCGACTCGCAGCCGATCTAATGTACTCGCACTTTTGCTTGTAGGGAACGATGCAGTTAATCTATTGTTGTTCGCGCAGCACTGTGTAACTGATTTCAAACAACAACCCTCCTAATGTGTTTTTCTCACCTGCGTAATAGTATTTAATGGCTTCTGAAAGCCTTTCGCCGTCGTTTTTGCTTTCAACACATTAATGTTAATGTCGTTACCATTATACAAGGCTCCTGTAGCTTAAAAGAGTAAGACTTAATGTTTTCCTTCTGTTTTGACCAACAATTGCAATCGCCAGTTCCCATTGTACTACTGTGTAAGCCGTTCATTTTAATACAGCTGCCCTCCATTGAGTGTTTCTCTTTTTGAAGTATTATATATCTATTCAGTTTTAAATATTTGTATGTCAATCGAATTGAGAACGACAATAAACCCATTATCAACTTGGGCATTGTCGGGTCCAGTTGATGCGAACAAGTTGACGTTTGTTCTATACGGCTAAGCTTTCTAGGTGATCCAACACATCACGATGTTTATTTTAGTTTAGCACCACCAGAATTCCAATCAGAGATGTTGTTGTGTTTCAACACTGAGCGGCTGTTTCTTCTCGTGGTTGTTTGCTGATCTCGCAACGTGGTGAAATCACGTGCTAAAATTCCGTAACGCAGTCGCATTCTACAAAATTCACCGCCTAAAGAGCATCACAACAAAAACTGGACTAAAATTAAAACAGGTAAGAAACCAGAGCAGTTGAAAACTTGAAGCTTAAATGAGACTTGAAAATAGATAAAAACTGAACTTTGCAATTTTAACAAGGTCTAAATCTGATCGGTATTCCGAAAAGTGTAATCATTTTGTAAAATTGACAAATTTCGGAGTTGTCAAATTTATGATAACCAAGCTTTCCCTCTGGCTTACAGAGAGTCGTAGTTCATGACTTGTGTGAGTTTTAAAGTGGATTTTTATCTGAAATCATTGACATGCTGTCAGTATGGCTTTCAAGTTTCCCATGTCACATTTCAGAGGCTATACAAGTCAGGTCTGTCGGACAGATTTCTCTCATGTATCATTAGCAAAACGTAATTCACATGCGAGGTAGCAGTAGCTCTGCAAGTTGAAAACCCAATACGAAGCGTAACAGTGACTATTTGGACATATTTTCGTCATTTACTAGTCAGTCTGCCACATTATCCCGCTTGTTGTAGCGCTGCACTCATTTCTACCTGGTCTCGAACAGTATCAAGTACAAACGACGTTCCTCAGTGACACGGAAGAAGGGACAAAGTTACGATTATCGTCGATTGTCATGAGGTAATTACAGCCTTATATCTCTTTACAGGAAGAAGTCCGAAAATTTACCAACTCCTTCAAGTGCATTTCCGATATCTGTAAGTATGGCAGGTCTGTGTTTTGTCTTTCGTATGTTCTGTTCTATCTGATTTTTCACGCAAGTTCGAAAGTGTAAAAAACAGAAATTTCCAACATATTTTGTGGAAAACACTTGATAATGTTCAATCAACTGCTGTCTATACAACTTTTGTGAGTGCCAAGTCCAATACGAAAGGGAAAATTGTAACACACTGACTTCCATGCACTTATTCATTTTGTTGATATTATGGAATTTTGTGTCTGCTTATTGTAGTTACAGTTTTTATAATTTTTGTGATCTCTTTATTTAATCGGTTATTAATTTTAGGATACGAATTTAGAATTTTCTGATTGTCAGACAAAATGAAAAGTCCATTTAGGTGTTTTTTATGCGTACGGTTGTCATTGTGAACTTGTGTTATTTCAGTATTTGCAGCATCAAATCTTGAAGCAGTATAAAGCTCTTTTTCGGACAACAAAACTGTCAGAAAATACTTCGTTATCAGCCCTTCGCTCAGTTTTGATAAAATAACAAGTTAGCCGTATGCAATGTTTTGCCATACCTTATCTACGATTTTAAGCGCCAAAAATTAACTTCCTTACACTGCTTAGAAATATCAGTTTTTCAGATAAACTGGAAAAGAGGAAAGAGAAAAAAACAATTTATAGCAATGAAGACTAAAAGGCTTTAGCAGTGACCGAATTCGCTCAAACAACACTGACAGCAGCTCATTTTAGGAGAGCTATATTTCGTTAGAAAACGAATTCAGTTCAAGCGCGTTATCTACGCGCAGAAGCGATAGAACATTCCGACTGAGTTAGACGGCCAAAGAACATGTGTTCGTATTTCTTTTTTTTAAGTATAAACCGTAAGTTAAAATAACTTTATTTACGGAGCAAAGAAAAACATCGCAATTTTTAACGGCACAAGCAGTTCGCCAGATGTTTACTAAAAGTTTGTCACTGGGCGCCTAAGCTTTTTTGATTTTCGTTGTCGATTTGGAAAAAAATGTTAACATGTTGAGTTACATCCAAGCTAAAATTATGCACCAAAGGTTAAGATGTTTCAGTTCATTTCGCGGTTCAGACTCCCAGGAAAACATCTGTTGTTAACCTAGCTTTTGAAGCTTTTTAATGTTGTTTATGCGGCCGTTTTATCGCAGTGTGCTTTTAATCTTTCTTTTGTGGAGAGTGTCCGAGTTTGTTCTTTCTGACATGTAGATATTGACATCATTCTTGATTGTGCTGAACTAAAAATCTTTTGTCTTTAATATAAGAATAATGGTGGATGCCATGTTTGTACAAACCTTGAAGTCTCTTATGGACTTATTGAAGATTCTGAAAAAGAGGTATTTTACTTTCGTTCTAATTATGTGAAGCCGTGTTGTTCTCTCGTTTGCTCAGATGCTTGTATGCAAAGTGTCTGTTTTTCATTTCTGTGTGATTACGAGGGATCTCTATTCAAAAGTAATAGAGGTTCTAGGACATAAAGAAAGGCAATTCATAGATTTCAAATTCCATTCTTCTCAACATTTGCGCAGCTATCAATGATAAAACTAGTCGATAAACAGGAATTCGTTGATATTTTCTTTCCTTTTCTTTTGTGGAGTTGAGCTTTGAAGTCGGCAAACAAACACTTTCGCTGGGCTAAGAGCAATACATATTCTCCGCTCCATTGATAAACTGATTCATGGAAAATGTGAGTATTCTCCGTTAAAAGGTCATCGCTCGAGCATAATTATAATTTTAGTTATCTTAAGTCTTATTAGCAATTAATTTGTTGTAATTTAGGAGAAAGAGTGTTTTAACTACCATGAAAGATTGCATTTAAATTGTACAAAAATATCCTATGTTTTTAGGATTTTTTCTCCGCGATTCCTGTTAGCCATTCCTTGTTCAACTCTAATTCCATTATTAAGCTGTTCAATTCTGGATAAACTATAAGATCTTTAGAAACTATAGCCGGCAATTCCGTTTCGGTCTTTTGGGAATACAAGTTTAGGTCAGTCTTTTTGTCGTGTTGATTTTTGCAGACAGGGTGTGGTGTATGCAGTGTACTCAACAGATAATGTACAACCCGCTTGTTGTACAAAGACAATAAGTTTAGAGCAACCTCTATTGTGTTAAAACGGCGGTACCCGTTATTACACATACGACTGCAGAGCACAAAAATAGCCTCCAGCTCGAAGCACGAGTCTCAAGTTTTCGACAGGACCTCGTGTGAAGTTTAGTATCTGTTAATTTTAAGACGTGGTTTAAGGTTTACACAGCAGTAAGAGTTGGCTCGGCGCTGTACTGATATAATACACACTCTTATAGAAACTCTTTTTAGCGTTTTAATCGCCACTATAGTATTGTCATTTACGCATAAAGCTCAACGCTTCAGTTAAAATACAAAGAAAAAGCAACGAAATACAAGTTGTAGCTTGTCGCAATTGTTACGACATTGAGCGCTTTTCTTAAAGAATTGTTTATATGGCTGAACAAACTGAACAAAGATATCGTTTTGTTTCGTTTTCGTCATGGTTAGAGTTGGAGGATTTCAGAAACTGTTTTGTTTAGTTGTCGTTTTGTTGCTCTGAACTGGCTAACCGTGATTTCAACTCTATTGTCCAACTTGCGTCAGGGCACAAAGTCTGCTCCAAGCTGGTTGCATATGCAGCTAAATTTCTCAAGTGCATTTAAAATATATATATAAAAAATACAGTCGTTCGAGGGCGCATAGACACGTCTGCCCAAGTACGACGAGATATTTTCATAAGTTTACCCGCTTAGTTCCATTCACTTCTCTACTGTCGCAAAGAACCTCGGTTTCATTAACTAAGTTTTGTGCCTGAAATTTTACATCTTGCTTTGGTTTGTGTGAGTTTATAGGCTGACTCTTTCAGTCTGTTGGAGGGTTGGCGATCAGTAGGTTCCTTCGCTAGCGGTTTATTCCCTAAGTAGCAGACAAAATTTGATGACTTGCTGCATGTAGCGTAATTTCTTCGCTGAAAATTGGAGTTTTATTTGAGATTTCTTATGCGCGGTCGTGAATGAAAAGTGAGACTATGGAGATTGCAACTTGCTTAAAACTCCCGATTTCAGGATTTTGGCAATGAAGAGAGCCTGTATTGTATTCTAGTAGCGAAAACGGGTGAAACTTGTGTCAGTAGCGAACGCCTATGCACGCATAACTGTATTCAGTTTATGATAATAAAATGGAAGCCAGAGAAAAAGTGTTAAAACAAGCCAAGTGTATTGTATCAGCACGTTACGCAACCGAACAACCACATTCAACAAAACAATAAATATAGCTACTTTTGTTCCCCAGCCCAATGTAAACACAGATTGAAAAGGAAATCTCAGAAACACTTTTAAAATCAAAGCGTATCAGAGTAAGGTGCATGGTGACATAACACAGTCTTATTACAAGAAGGGGTTGATAAAACATTGTCTGTCGATCACGTTTTTGTCAGAAAATGATTTAGAGTCTCTCTAGCTTTTGAATTTCAACTTTCGCGGCCAATGCCAACTACGGCAGAGGCACCTAAAAGGGCAAGAAAGGCCGGTTCATCGATGTTCTCCGCATTTTTTGCTTGATGTTTTGTGTGTGAGAAATAGTCAGTGTGCCTACAATTTTCAACTGTGCGCCAAGACTTTAGATTGTAGAGTTTTCACTGATACAGAGCACGGCACATTTGGACAGTTATCTCGTTAGACACTTGAGTGGTCACTCCTAAACGTAAGACTCTGCTCCGCATTTATTTTGTTTCTTTTTGTCCTTAATATTTTCTTTCACATAATTATATTATCTACTATCATAATAACGAAATCATCTACTATCATATTAACGAAAAAACTAGTGAAAAATTAGGTTTGATCGACGAGTGAGTCCTCAGCGAAGTGAATAAAGCTTCACCAATAAAACGCATCACTCTTTAGCAACAATTTTTTAGTCGGGCTTGGAATTATAATTCGCACTGATGTGTTGTGCTGTGAAAATTAGAATTGTGGAATTTTGTAGGATTAAATCAACATTCACTGCAGCTAACTTTTATAGCAAAGTCGACCGGAACAGGTTGAGGTGTCATGCTGCTCTCGTTGTGGTTTCGTAAAATATTCACGGTCAAGCTTTTAGCTTTGTCGTACCCATCTATTGTTTAGTTTTACCGTTTCTCTGGAAGGAAAATGGTTAAGAAGCACTCGTACAAGAGCTCACAAGCTCAAAGAGCATCTTTTAGAAAAACTGATTCGTCTTTGTGTTGGCGAGTAACTCATATGTGTGCATGGTTTTAGTTGATCGGCAAAGTTGATCTGGTGTGTTTAAAACAAACCCGCGGGGATTAAATTTCAATTTTTCTGTAAAGGCCCACTAATGCTTCAAGTTTTAAATTAATAAGTGCACCTCCTAAAGTTTAATTCAGGGTTCGTATGGGCCCTGGAAATCCTGGAAAACCCTGGAAAATTTTGGAAGCCCTGGAAACCTCTGGAAAAGCCCTGGAAATTTTTTGTTTAAGCCTTGGAAAATCCACAGAACATTATTGAGAAAATAAATTCGCGAAATGGTGCATTTTGTTGATTTCAACACAAGTAACAATCGATACTGTAGATTTTCATATTATTTCAAAATTTCATTTTATGTTAGAAACCACTGTTTAGTATCGAAACGATACACTTTGGAGTGCATTGTTGCTTTACAGTGATTACATTACCTTTTGAACATTGTTTTAAGCAATTCGTTGTGAATGTTATTTTCATTACGGGCTTTCAATGGCCTTGGAAAAGCCCTTGATAATACGACAAAAACAGCCCTAGAAAACCCTGGAGTTTTGAATTTCTGATGACGAACGGACCCTGCTAATTGTACTTCTAAAGCTAATACCCTTGTAGGATATATAATTCATGTTTCTGCATTTTGATAGATAGAGTACTCTTTCGTGAAGTACTCACTAGCAATTCTTGTCGGAACTAACTGCTGATGAAGTAGCTAGGGATCCAGGAGAGATGATTACTATCAGCTGTATCATGCAAGACACCCACGTGTATCTGGTGGAGTTGAACGTTTCAGGCGGCGCTTTTGAAACTGCTACCAATTGCCGGGTTTTACTTTGAGTTCAGCAGCCTCACAGCATTAAGCGTTCAACTGTATATTAGCTTTTGCTTATTAACCCACACACTCGTATTAACTCTTGGCAAGGTGGGAGATTTCACTAAAATATCACTGTCCGTTTTACGTTTCCGATCTTTGTTTTTCAGTCCGCTTGTTGTTTGACAAGCAGTTCACTCAAGCCCAACGTTTTCTTATTGCAAGTTTTGAGTGTCTTAGTGGCACGGAAACTAACTAATATATCGCGTTTTATGTATATCATATATATCAGACGTTTTGGGTTTTTGTAATCTCGCATGTACTGTTGAGAGTTCTGTTTTCTTTACACGCTTTTTTTTCAAAAGAACCAGTAAGTTTTGGCCGAGCTTCGTTGTTCTTAACTTTTTAGGGAATTTCAGCTTCATTGTTCTTAAGAATTTCTAATTTTTGAAAGTACTCATAAGAACAACAACAGTAAGAGGTAACTCCTAACGTATTGCAAGTGCACCTAACTTGTGATCAGGAACAAATCGCAGTGGAAATTCGAATGATCTCAGCGTTTGGAGTATTTTAACGCTCGAATAAAATTGAGTTTGAGGAAAATAATTGAATTTTTTTGAAAAAGGTAAACTTTGCATTTATTATTTCTTATTGTTCTTAGATTGTTATGAGTAGTTTTTGGCCAAATTTGAGCCTCGTTGTTCTTATAAAATTGTTCTTATAAAAAAGCGTGTAGATCACACACGGAAGCCACTAGTTAGTTGGTAACTGAATATCTAATGATGACCTCAGTTTCGAAAACGTTCATAGTTTTAAACCTTTTAACAGTTTCAGTCAAACAGTGTCTGCGACGGACAGAATTGTGCTTTAAAAATTATTTGTAACATTTTATTTAGAGTGTTTCTTCGTTCAAGTGACCTTGAAATGGGGAAAAGCCAACCGAACACAACTGGTTGAGTTGACACGTTCAGTTTGATTTTGGATTGTCGGGCGAACAAGAATGTGCGCTAGTCAAAAGTTAACTGTGATTCTTTGTTGAATTATGCTTTACATCTACGTCGTTCCTTGTTGCACCTGAGAGCTTGTTGTTTGTAGCAGAATTCCATCATTTTTTATTCCAAATCTTGTGTCGAAGCTAAGCCGGGTGATGTACGTGCACAAGGGACTGAAAATACCGCAATTGAAAAGTTTGAATTTGTACTTCAGCCTCAAGAACAATTGGGTTTTCCTGTATATTTTGCCTATATCTGCGCTAGTCAAAAGTTAACCGTGATTCTTTGTTTTATAGTACAGCTGTTTTTAACGTTTTTGTAGTAGAAGAGTGAAGTGACTGGCCAAGTCTTTGTGATTAACAAACTTTCAATGTACACTTTTTTTATAAGAACAATTTTATAAGATCAACGAGGCCCAAATTTGCCCAAAATTAAGAACAATCTAAGAACAATCGACGCTCGGCTTCAGATTCAAATGTAGCTGAAAGTTTTTATTGAAAAACATAACACACAACGTCTTTACAAGTAGCATTTTCTTGCACGTTTTTCTGCAGTTAGAAACACTGAGTGCATGAGCAGATAAGAAAATCAAAACTGTGCCGCACGTGTTTTTAAAAACTAAACTAAATCTTTTATGACAGTGCCGAAGTGTTTAATTGACATGATGGAAACAAGAATAACTTAAAACAAGTAAGGCTCAGATTGTGCAAAGACTTAAGAAGAACGAGGTTCGGTCAAAATTTACTGGTTCTTTTTAAAAACGCGTGTGTAGGTCCAGGCAAACGTTTCCTTTTTCTTATTCTAAGTATGTATTCAGTTTTTCTATTTAACAATAGTCAACCTGTTCTGTTACAAGTGGAGTATCAGGTTTTGCTCCCTGCGTTTAATGGTGGGCGAGGAGAGATTTTTTCTTGCTCTAAAATTGAACTGTTGTCAACAATGACTCAGTTTTTAAATCCTGTGTTTTGTTCCACGTCAGTAGAATTGAAGCAAAGACAACACCACCGAGAATTCAGAAAAGCTGATGAGATTTCCTTGAATTATGTTGCCAGATCACTATAAGTGTGTCCATAAGTTCATTGTGGGCTTCCTTTGTGTTTGACAGCAGTTTAATAGCCCTGTCAGTTATTCAGAGAGCAACTAAAACTAAGAAATAGCTATGGTAACAGTTGTCAGTATGTTGACTCAACTCTTGGTTTATCTCGACTATAGGAGAAGCCTTCAAAGTTGCTGTGTCAGTTCTTTTTCATTTCAGACTTATCTATTTCTAATTGATAAAACCCCACAACATGACATTTCATCCGATAAGTCTTCTTTAAAAGTAGAAATTCATTTGTCAGTATTTTTTTATTTTTTTTTTGAAGCAGTTTTAGAAACCCACAATGAAAATAGGACAATTAATTTTGTATTTGTTTAAGAGGAGAGATGTTTTACTAGTTTCTTAGTAATCCCAACTTTTGTACCAGTAGATGAAAACCCATTACATGGTGACCACCCATTCAATTGTATCCCTTGAAGAGTAATGTTTGGTGTAATTTGTTTCTTAAAGAATGTTCTAACTTTTGAACCAGTGGGTGCATGAACTGAAACCATAATATGACAATTCATTTTGTATCTCTTAAATTAAGTAGAAATGTACGTTGTGCTGACAGATTTTAGACGAAGTCTCAAATTTTAAACAAGTTGGTAGAAGTCTGAACTCCATGAGTCGGGTCGTGCGTTGATTTTGGCCTAAATTGAAGAGAATACTTGTTATAGTTTGTCAAAAAGGCCGGGCCGAACCTTTGAATCAGCTAACGGAAACAACATGTCTTATTTATAAAAAGTAACTCTAAAGTTCCTTTTTCCTTTTAGTACGGTATTTGTATACGCGATAGCCGTGACAAAAAACCACGACACTAAAACTCAGATTGCTCCTCTGTAGTGCAAAGTTGTTCAGTACGTGTCGTTTTATGAGCTTAAACTAAGGTGAAGTGTTTGCGAAATTCGATTGACAAAAACTTTAATAAAATCGACAAAAGCAATTTTGCAAAGTATGTATTAATACGAACTTAAACTTTTTGAATAAAAATTGTTTAAATTAGCGTGATGGCGCAGTCGACTTTTTAACACCTTAAATTTGCTGACGTTTGTGGCACAGTGCGGTTCGTTTGCATTTATTTCCACAATTTTTTGTAAATCGGTATAAATCAAAACTCTTTTTTAAATAAAAGACCGACAAAAAAGTGAAAAAATAGTTCTCATTATTTGTACAGTTCATTATTATACTTTACTAGTTTATTAAATTAGTAAGAACACAAAATGTAACCAGGTATTTTTCGATTTTCCTTAAAGGCTTTAGAAGTTGGCTAGGGTTTTATAGAAGTATATTTTTCACTGTAGTAAAAACCCTTTTTAGGTGTATTTCGTACTTATCGTAATTATGGGGATAGTAAGTCACCGCCAAACAACTAATATTCAACTTAGTCCTGTTTTGACATTATCGCTACGTAGATTAGACTTCCTTCAAAGTAATCGAATCCTTTTGTTTTTTCAATTCACAAATGGGTGGAAGGCAAAGTTCAATTCTCAGTGCTTGTTTTTCTTTGTTTTGATGCTCCATTGTCCTTAAAACAACTGAAAATAAGGGCTTTTGAACTACCACTTTATTGGATCCTGTGATACATTCTATTCCGTTATAAACAAAGTCGTCTTTTTTGTTTTCGATTGTTGAACAAAGAAAACAGGAAAAAGTGCAAAAAAGAGGCTAAACTTCACACCTAGTTCTGTTGTAACAGTAGCCAAGAAGGGAACTGTGGGAATTTCTGTTACTGCTCCACTTTTTGCTCGTGACATAAAGTTTTCAACATCGTGATTGTACAAGTGATTACCGAAAATTGAAGAAACAAGCGCCAAATTCAACTGATGTTTGAGTCGGGTTGTTACAAACAGAAATATATTTCGGCAAAAGTTTCCCTTAAAACTTCTGTTTTACCGCATTTCCCCGCTAATATCAGTCAAACACGCAGGTGGGGCTCGCTTTCCGCCAACATGCATTAGTTGAGTCAATATCACTATGTCTGTTTGCAGAAGGGAAGCTCTGTGCATTGTCATCGTCATGACAACCGGCGCCACTAAGGCCTAATGCTTTTATAAAATTGAACACATACAGAAGCGGTGCGGAGTAAATTATGAAAGCTTATATAATCACTGATTACATCTTTTGACCAGTTTATCTTGGGTTGTTTTGTGTTGGCCGATCTTTTAAGAATCCCCCGCGTCAGTCAACTTGTTAGCCAGTCTGCTGACTTAATTCTTGTCTTGTTTTTTCCCCTTTTTCTTTATCAGAGGTGTATTGACCACCTTAAGTGCTAACGCGACCCGTGGAAAAACAGAAGAGTGCCGCAGTCTTTTCTACTTTCTGGTCAGAAAATCCCCATCTGAAGCAAACAAAGCCTTGTGTATTTGAGGTAAGTGTATTTCGTTAAGTCACTTTTCCATTAGTTGGTAATATCCGATTTCTTTTCAATTATGCGTCTCCTGTTCCACTTGAAGGTGTTTTCGAAATAGAAAACACAGATCTTTTAGATAGATTTTAGTCTATACTGTTACTTATCAAAGGACTCTTTGATTTGCACTTTCCTTTAGAAACTTAGAAGTAGAAACATCTGAGACTTTTTCTGCACAAAAGTACTTTACGCATTTTTTAAGAGATATTTCATGTTTTCTCGAAGAGGTCGTGTCAATCTGCAGCTCAAATGGGTACTTTACAGACTCCTTTGCCAGTACACTTCACTTTCAAAGTTCAGAAAAACACAGCTCTACTAACTTTTTTGCGAGATTTTAACAAGGATTGTGAGGAAATACAGATCATTTCTATGTTGGAAGCTGCCGAATTCATTTTATTTGTTTTCGCTTCTCAGAAGACATATATTATGTGATTATTTTAGACTTTTCAGGTTAGTTGACTTGGTTTGAATAACAGCCATAATATTTGATCGTGTTGCTTGTATAAGCCATGCGTGAAGAACTATCCTGGCATGGCTGTGGGACGTCTTAGTTGTAAAAGTACTTTTACGCATCTACAAAATCAATTATAGATTATAGAAATGGTCTTAGGTTTCAGAAAACTCTGCTTTTAGAATACAAGTGTTTCTTAATACAAATAAAAAAATGCATGCATGCTTTCGTAGTTTCTAACTGAAGCAATCATTCGTTAGTGTATTTCCTTTTTCCCATTTGAATTTCTCCTACTTCATTTTGCCTCGGTTTTATAGTAAATGAATGGTTTATTCATAAATCAAGATAGTAAGCTTTACTGGTATGAAGTTAAAGTTTGCTAAAATGTGCTTTTAGTTAAAATTCGGCGTGTGTTTTGAGAATAACTAATGACCTCGTACCACATAACATGGTAATAACATTCAGTTGAATATGTCCATTGTTCTTCAAGCTAGGAAAGTAACACTGACATTTCCAAGCCCAAAAAACGAAAAAAAGAGAAAGTACAACGTACTTTGCTCTTGTTGGTTTCTTTTCTTGGACTTTTCTACGCAAGCCTCAATAATCCAGTTTTATTCGGATGTTTTGTCACTTTCCTTTCCTTTCCATTTTTTCTATAGCTTGTCGTAGACAAAACTAGTATTGTGTCATGATCGGTCTTTATTTCCGCCTTGACTACCGTTGGCTTTTGTTTTGTTTTGGGATTGAGTTCAGAGAATTTGACAAAACAGTTGGTTTTTGCGACAACTAGTTTTTAATAGTTAATTAAGCAATTTTTAATTTAAGACGAGAATAACTCTGTTTTACCATGTGTATAATAAAAGAAAGAAAAAAACCCTACGCGTTAAACTAATCTAATTCTTTTGAATTGCATTATTTCACAACTGCTGATTGCTATTATTCAACCAAGTTTTACGCAAGTTATTTTTACATTGTTGTAAATGCCGTCATCATTACAGATGTTCTTAAATATGATGTTGCATGCACAATAAAGAAAGTGTTTTAGTCATCAACTTGTTTTTTGAGCACAGTTTCTTGTAGCATTTTTCCATTTTTGATGAATACTTCAAACGGTTGGTTTTCGATCGCTAACGATTGAAAAATCGCCAAATTTAGTCGGTGGTTTGACAAATAAGAAATTTTCCAATTTTGCCAAACCTAAAAGCAACGGTAGCTGTTTTCCTTATGCTTCGGGACAGCTGCTTCTGAAGGCGTCTGTGTTCTAGAATACTAAGGCCGGCGTCATTTCCTGTCCCAGCTATGAGTTTATTGAAGGCACTTATTCTTGTCAAAACTTGGCTTCGTGATTATGAAGTTTTAAACACTAGTAGCTTTGTGTCTGCCTTTTACAAACATACGTAATTTGTTGAATATTACGTTTGAAATAACTTATAATTCATTTCGAATGTGATCAAAGTGTTTCGTTAATGACAAATTCAAATGCAGGACTAACGTCATTCAGTTTTCAATAGTTTTCCTTTCTGTCTTCTTGCAACTTTTGTTAAGAAAAAGCTTCACGTCGACTGTTGCATTTTAAATTCGGCGACTTTCTGGTGCCTGAGAAAGTTTCCGTCAGTCAAAACTGCCAAAGTTTTGACAAGTTTGTCTTGTACTCTGCTAGCTATTAATCATGAATGAATGTGTTGTTGATGTACACAAAAAATTAATGTTCCTGAATATCTCTTTAACTTTTTGCATTCCTAGAAACTGATGTGGAACTGTAGTAAAAATTAAAGTTATTTTTCGGCGTCTATACGATCGAACTCTTAACTCATAACTAAAGTAACTTTCGATGAACAACATCTTTTGTTACCATAAAACAAGTCTTACTTACAGTCGATGAAAGTGAAGCTAGTGAGGAAGGACTTTACTTGTATTTTGAATGTAGTAGCGACAGTTGAGTCTTCAACCAAAGCTTCCAAATTGTCTTTAATAAACTTTATCTACCAATATTTTTACTATTACTAACACTATGCCACCGCACCACTGTTATTCTTAAACTAGTGTGTAAGAAATTATCACAAGGGAGCCCAAATAGTATAAGCTGTATTATTATTATTAATAATAATAATAATAATAATAATAATGTATTTAAGCATTCTGCCATGCCTCAATGCTTAACATACTTAAAACCTATAAAAATTTACAGCTTCACAGAGAATTCATAACCTAACACAATAATAATTATAACTTATAGCAATACATACGATAAAAACTTGAAATGACCTAATCTATATCTATATCTAGCAGCACGTACTAACAAACTAGCATATTGGTTTCTTTTGGGCTTCCTTGCCACATTAACTGTTTGATTTTGTAAATAAAGTATATATTGCGTTTGTAATGTTTGAATGTGGTGAAGTAAATGAACATGTTGTTGAAGACGAGCCGTGCCGCTAAGTGAACGCATTGCTCCCATTTAAAATACTCACAATCACTTATCTGCTTCTAAGACTCTCAAAATAATAACCCGTGAAAGACAACAGAACCACAAAATCATTTCCATTCTAAATATATCGGTTGTTATTGGTTGTAGAGGTTTCTCAGCATTTCCACAGAGTAAAGGATCTCATACGATTGTCTTGAGCAACTTGCTGTCTGCGTCTCATGGTTACCTTCCTGACGTTACTTCACTTGACTATGAATATGTTTTTGCTGAAGACGCATGCGCACAATTATCCCAAACACGAGAGATAATTCGCAGTCATTCTCGTACCCAGACCTTACGCGCCTTACGGCCCGACTCAACTCTCCAGCTCTAATGGTAACGAAAGCCATCAGCTGACTCTTCGGTTGATAAATTTTTTTACACTTGATGCATAGTTCTCGGATCTGACACAGATTTAAATCTTTTCAAAGTAGCTGGGGATCTCCCTGCCGCGGAAATCCTTAATACTGATGTGCGCATGCGGCCAGTGCCTTCCGTTTGGCCGTAGACCGCGTGGGATCTGGAAACGAAAAAATTTCACCATGAAAACGGACTTTCCACGACAAGGATCAAAGCTATTTTCTTGTTTAGTTTTTACTACGCTTGCGCTGTCCTCACGTTTTGCTTGTAAATGTTTCATAACGCCAATCTTTACTGCAATAATGGCTGCTTAATAACTTTTACACAGGAAACTATATAGTTTGCGATTCGTTTTCACATGACGCGTTACTCACCTCCTGTAAGTTTACTTGTTTAGGTCACAGCTGAAAGAGATAGTAGTCTGTTCAAGTTGCAACTTCAGTTGCTGACGCCGGTCAGTATTCAGTTGTCAATTAGCAGGTCGAGAGGACGGGTCGGAATAACCTACACGGAGCTAACAAACGAGAAATAAGGGGAAAAAATGAAAAACTAGCGTATTAAAAAGTATTATCATGGAATGCGCATGCGCGTTGGATTTCGAAGTATGATTATTCAGTTTGGTCCGAAAAAAATTTGGAGTTGGTGTTGAAGAATTGAAGAAGAATCAATTGCGATCTCAGAGCATTGAACTCCAGAGTCTTTTACATGCAGCAAACAAATTCAAGTTTGAGGTTTGTTCTTCCTCTTCTTTACAGTATTAATGGAGATGTTCACTCTTATGCAAGAAACTTCTTTAAGATCGCGAAGCCTTGCTTTGCTTAGCTCTGAAGCTTTAACTGTAAACATTGTGCTATGACTATCATCTTCACAGTAATAAATAGTAAGATAGAACACACTTTCAGCATTAAACATCAGTAGAAAATATTTGAAATTAAGGGTATTAAGTTAAAACATAATTGAGTTTAGACTAAAGTCTAAAATGCGGCCCTAAACAAAAGCGTCTAAATGATAAGTTTGTTGATTCAGTAAAGCTAAGAGAGCAGCAAGGTTGTTCCGTCCATAAAAAGGTGCAATATGAAATGCAACCAGTTAGTTTTTATGGTTAAAACTGGAAATGATACATTTTATCTTGATTTAGCCGGATATCGCTTCAGAAAAGATAAAGATTGGTTAACAAAAACTCCATAGTCTTTAGGCCGATTCAAAACGGCCGTACTGATGAAAGTGTGGTGACTGATTTCCAAGCAGAACTAGTATATTAAGAAGATCAAACAATTTCAAAGAAAGAACTCTTAAAACTGAATTACATTCTTATGAGACAGTATGTCTCATACACCCTTATACGACTCCAATTGTAATGTGCAAGTTAATGCACAACTTGCCAACGACTACACGCTTTTTTTACAAGAACCAGTAACTTTCGGCTCAGCCTGGGCTGGTCTTAAATTTTTGGCGATTTCAGCCTCAACTTGTTCTTAAATTGTTCTTATTTTCTGGAAATTCCACTCGGAACATTAAAACGACGCAGGCAAATACATGTTTGCTATTATTTCATACTGAAAAAGTTTGACACTGTCTCATTGGTATACATTGTCTACGAACGTCACGAGCAGTGCTTATCACTCCTCCAGCGTTCGATGACCCAGCTTATGGTAACAGATCTTTTATACATGTACATCTCATTCTGTGTACAAGAATTTTAAAAAATTTCTTAAATTTTTCTGATTAAAATTCCAGCCTGGTGATTTGTTCCTAGCTTGTTCTTAATTATTGGGCCAATCTCAGCCTGGGTGTTCTTATAAAGTTTGTTCTTATAAAAAAGCGTATATTGCGTCCAACTGGAAAAAAGGGGGTTTCGAACCATTTTCTAAAACCGTACGACAACCATGGGAAAATTATACCATTTGTTGACCTCTCCAGTCTAGAGAGAGGTGATCACGGTGTTTACTGTGTCCTGATCAAATTGAACGCGCGCAACTTTTAAAGCTCAATGGTAAAACACAGCCTAAGTCTGTCGCATGCGAAAGTTGCAGACTTGTTTATCGGCATTAAGAATATTCGTTTGTTTCACTCGCGTTTGTAATTAAACATTGGATAATTAGCTATTTTGAGTGCGATGTTTTTACTTGATCGTGAAAATTGCTCGCTAATTTGTAAGAACGCTCTTTCACCCACGTTTAGCGTGAATATAATTAGTTGTAGTTACGTGACATCTCCTGTATTTTAAAATTAAATGCCACGTTTCCTTTCTTTGGAAATTTCTTCTTTTGTGAGCATGGCTCGTTTACTATCATTAAGTAGCGGTAACGGTTTTTTTTATTAGATCGAGAACGAAAAGGCGGCTTCTTAAACGTATCGCAAAGCATGAAGATATACACTACGGAGAATATTTTTACCTTGTTCAGTTTTCTTACGTTTGCAGGGACCGCGGAGCAGCTTTGAGATTTGGGGGTGGAGGGGGAGGGGCACCGTTAGTAAATCAATATTGGGGGATTGGCCTAATTTCACTTTTTTTTATTAACTCTTTATAAGTTTAAAAATATTGGGGGGGGTGGGCGCATGTGCCTCCCGCCCTCCCC
The DNA here is from genome assembly GCA_027574985.1 of Umimayanthus nakama. Classification (NCBI taxonomy): domain Eukaryota; kingdom Metazoa; phylum Cnidaria; class Anthozoa; order Zoantharia; family Parazoanthidae; genus Umimayanthus; species Umimayanthus nakama. The sequence goes on along the minus strand of JAOBRG010000016.1, from coordinate 54,668 downwards.
CCCCCCCTTACTACGTGATCCTTGGTTTGCGCAATGACTATAAAAAGCAAGCTGTTTGTTGTTTAGAATAATCTATGATATCAGTAGTTTTAAATATATTCTTTGCTGTTGTCGTTTACCATGGAACTTCAACAGGAGGGAAGGGAACATAAATAGAGAGAGAACGGACTGTCGCTTCATATTCCCCATGGGTTTTAGGAGAAAATGCTGTTCTTCTCAACTACCGCCCGTTAATACTTTCTTTGCTTTTCTATTTAGCTGTCTACAGTTAATTCCAAAGGTAGTATGTAGTGCACACAAATTCGAATTTTTGTTAGTATTGTTGACTAAAACTTTAATGGGCAGAGCAAAACTATCTAGAGGCAAATTAATGTAAAATCTAGACTTTGAGAGGGAGTTTCCCTTCAATTTGAAAAAAGCTTCATAACCAGCATGGTTGAGAGCCGTTGTTTTTTAATAACCGGAGCAATTATTAAAATTTAAAACTTTTAAAAGCTAGTTTTGTAAAATACGCAATACGTGAACAGCGCCCGAAATGTGAGTGTGGCAAACTCCGCTGAAATATTTTAGTAAAATGTTTAAGAATATTATTAATATTTTTGCGAACAAGAAAAAAGTAAATGTCTTTACAGACATAATTTTGAAAAACGAACCCAGAAAACACATAAAGATATGTACGCATATTTCTAATAATGTTGTTTTGTGTGTATCTATATTTTATCTCTTCCAAATTCGTGATAAAAGGTTCAGGAGATGATTATGTTAAATTTGTTTGAACTTTACTTGATTATAAGATTTGTATTCCCACGTGCTTAATGACATCGACAAACACCGTACTATTCTGAAGAAAAGCGAATGTATCAAGAACGTTTTTGAATGTGAAGAATGACTATTTCACAGCTTAAGAAAGCATTTGTTATACTTATAGAAAAACCAGTTTCAACTGAATATGTACATTCAATAACTTCCCTTTTAAAACGGCGCTTGGGAATTTGTCCTCGTAAAGTAAGCCACTAAGTGCATAAATTTTCATAATCTTTGTAACACAAGATTTCGCTTGCTAAAACGTCAAAAGTTCTCAAACTTCTTTTTTCGTCTCCCGTGAACAGTTCTTGAGTTTTTTTTATTATCACTTGAGTATTAAATCTGAGAAACGATCTTCTAGTAAACGTATAAGATGTTTGTCTCTCAGGGTGTTATAATAATAGACATCACGAGTGGTGATCTTCATAGGTACAAAACATGGAATGACTTTGATGTTGTAATTTATTTTAACTGTGTGTAATGTAAGAGTCTGGGTGCCTCAAATGTACTTGGGAAGTATACGTTCGAATGCATTGTCAGACGTGGTTTTGTCTGTAGTTATTGAACTGAATAAGACAGCTTTGTGTCAGAACGTCTTGTTAGGCAGGGGAGACATTTATAGAGCCTAGGGGTACAAACATCAGAACCCAATCATCGAATCGCTGCGCCGAATCACCTGCCGCCTGCTCTTTCTTGTCATATCGTCATTATCGGTAGTTGTACGTTCATTGTGGCTTTTCTAAAAAAAGAAGTTATTTATGAATAACATTTTGCTGTCAATTCTTTTTGTGCTAATTCAAGTTCAAGCCACAAAGAACAGCAGTAACATATTCCCAAACCTGTCGTGTCCAACTTAGTCCGTTTGTCTGCGATAATTTAAAAGCACTTTGTCACATTAGTTAATGGCGTGTCCGCTTTTACTGAGGATTTCCTAATTATGCGTCTGTTTGGCGACTGTTTCGAGTGAGGGGAACAATTTTGAGACAACAGTCTCAGGCTGGTATCAAAATTCATTGAACGGATTAGGAGGGAAGACGTAAACAAAACGAGCTAATGTCCTTTTCGCACGCAATGCGCATATGCCTAAACCAGCGTTTATTCGCACAAATGACCGCAAGTTTTTCCCTCTCGATGTCGTTTCCTCCTCATATCAAAATAGCCTTCAAGTTGTGACGTTTTCAAGCTTGCAAACATGTTCGACTGGGAGTAACTAGAGTACAACGAGTTTCCGCTGATTTCCTTTATCGAGTTTCTTTTTCACCGTTTTTTTATTTCCATAGCAAGACTTATGTTGTTCACTTTGTCAATAACGATCGCATAAGCTCAATTGTAAACTGCATGCGTGTTTTGGCGTAGGTAGTGATTAGGAAATGTATATTCACTGTCAATTAGAAACACAATGGAGCGGACATATAAACCGGTTGTCTTGTTGGGCAATATTGGATTACATCAATAACTGCCTTCGGGAACGGTTGGGTAGCGGACGGACCATAAATACTTCAAGTATTAAGGTGCGTTTGAAAGCTTCACTTGATGCTAAATAACTCAAGTCTTAAATTTTAAAGTACCCATTTTGATCAGGTTTTAAATTTAAGTTTAAAAAACTTGAGTTACCGAAACTTGTTTCCCAGTTCTTTTAGCCTAAGCGGTGTGTCCATATTCTTAAAGATGATGTTTAAAAGAGTTAATGCTTGTGAGGAGGACAACGTTTATCAGACTAGAATTGTTTGTCTCGGTCAGTGCACTATAGAAAACACTAACTGGTAAAGAAAAGGTTCACTGTTTCTTGTCAGTGGGACTTTAAACTAAGTGTAAATTCGCACGTAAAGATGAGATTGATAAACGAATACACGAAAGAATAAAGAAAACGTTTTCTTCAGCTGATTTGAATTTTCTTTTGCTGATAAACATAAAACAGTATGACATGATATATTTGTGAGTGAACAGCTTAACGTCGCTGTTTTTTATCTACACAAACAGTTCGTTTTCCTTGTTTCAAGCTGTGAAAGTATTCACAATATGACATATTATTATATACTAAACATTGTAGTTTAGTAGTTTGTAGAGTTTTGTTAACATTTCTGCAATATGTTTTTAGAAGCGCTGTTCAGTTATCATTTATTAATATTTTACAAAAAAATTCAGAAAAGTTGTATCAATTAAAACGTAAATTTTGTACTCTCCTATTTCGAAACCCTGCGGACAGAGCAATAAAAACACAGATTTCTAGCTTTTAAGCATATTTTTTAAATAGTGGAACAATTGACAAATATTCTTAAATTCTCGTTTTACCCCAATGTATATACCAAGTGATCGAAATCTCTCATTTTTTTTAATTATGTTCATTGATCACAGCGATATTCTATTCGCTACTGAACAGAAACTTGCAACTGATTCGGCTCTTTGATGATCGTTTTACTAAGACTGTATTTGCAGTACTAAAGAGAAAGCATGTGTTTATTGTACAGTACAGTACAGTACAGACAGCTTGTCGATGGATGGGGTGTCTGTACATCAGTCGAACAAAAACTAACATTTTTAAATATGCTTCGCAAATAATTAGATCCTTGTTCCTTGTAGAGGGAGGAGCGTTGCAACGATTATAGGTGAAGAAATTAGTTTTGTTTACTTTCAGATAATTGCGGAGGAACTTAATAATCTTGGAGTCAACATAAGCTTGGTTTGTTTCTTTTATCGGCCGAAAGACGTAAAATATGTTGCGTTACATGTCCACACGTCAGCTCGCGGCAAAGAAAACTTGTGCAGAAGGTTCTTGAATCGGCCAATACCTGTGTTGTTGCTATTTTCAGTATAGAGTATAAATGGATAGTATCTGTTATTGTTAAGACCGATACACACAGGTAAATCTAACCATCTTTTCTCAACAATCCTTTAACCACTGTTTACTTTTAAAACAATCCTTGAAGAGTAAAGTACTAAATAGCTGCTGCACCTTGTTCCCAGCTCCCTTTCAAGGAGAAAACCTCGTTTTTACCAGAGTTAAGGAAAACGCTGTAGTTTCACATGAAGTTATCGGAAGCTGAACTCGTCTGAATGTATTCCTTTTATGTTCTCAGAAATTTGGCGAGAAATTGCTTTCATTCGGAGCAAACACTTAAAAATATTCAAAAGTAATTGCAGTAGTGACTGAAAGCAATCAGTCCGAACTCTACAAAGTTATATCTGAGATGAGATTGGACCCTTCCCCTCCACTATGGAGAGAGGTTCGGTTTAGTGAACCGCAAAGATAAAGTCTGTTTCCGCCCGTACCACCTTACAATTAAATACGAAATAATCGGTTGTACTTTGTGTTTAAAAATAGTTTCTAGCCAGGTGAGAACATTGAAGTATCTGATAATGGGTTCTCTTGTTAATTGAACATTTTTGTTGTATACAACAGTGCACGAAAACCCAACGGTTCAGCTATTCTGCAAGCCTTAATCAGGAAAAGAGAAAATCAAACAATTACTCAGCACTACGACTCAGAAAAGAGGCAAAGTTAAAGATACATATTTGATAAAAATATACTTTTTGTCTTTAAGCCATGTGAAACTGGTTAAGTGCTCTTGCGGGCAAATGTGTTCCATCTTCTTTGTTGGTTTGGAATTTGCATGCGTTAATTTTCTATGTTTGTCCACTAATGTTTTGTCTCTAGTAACACAGAGAATCGTATTTAGTGAAATTAGTCTTATGTTATAGAAGTAACTTAGTGCCAACTTTCAATATTTGCCGTGTTCATAGCAAACTGCTCCTTGGTGAAGAGAACTCTATCACAGTGGCGTATTTACAATTTGGCGTCGGTTCTTTTGTTACAATGTATCTAAATATTCTCGCTGTAGGCTCTGTAAATTTTTTGGAACAAAATTCGTTGAGCTTTGCTTTACCAACTCGACACTGAAAACGTACATCCCAAGGGCTTTATATGTTTGAACTGAAAGCTTCTACGTTAGCACGTGAATCAGTTGAATCTTCTGCTGCTTACAGTGCATCTTTGTGCTTAAACTCCAACGTGATTTCGATGATATTTTAAATTTATTTTTAGAACAATGCGACTCATCGGTAGATAATCGCAAAAGGAAATGCACTTTTTCTGGGGTTATCATTTTTGTTAATATAACCGTCTTCTTTAAAGGGGTCAATCTCAGGGTTGTTCCGCGCAAAATCGCTACTTTTCCTACCTGGTCCCTTTCATTTTTACTCAAATAATGTTACACAAGGCGACTTGATAACTGGAAAAGAATGCAAATGCCTTTCAAAAAACAGGAGTGTCGAGTATTTTTGGGCAGCATAACTTTTGGCAACAACCTATTCTCCTTCGAATCAACACTCAATTCACTTCAGCAATCATGGCTGCATTCCTTTTCATTCATCTTCGAGATTAAGTTATCCGCGCCTTCATTGTCGGGACCGATTTATGCTTTAAGTAGTTTCGAATTTGTTTTTTTATCGCCTTTTGACTAAGAATGGAATGGTTGCGCAATGACACCATCAGAAACGTTCAAAGTACTTTGTGTCTGCTACAAGAGTTGAATTCCGTTTTGTTTATAGCACGTTTCAGCACTTCGTAAGTGTGGTGGCTTATCGAGACGTGGGTATACGTTAGATTAACACTCTCAAAGTAAGAAGTCTTGTTTAGATATATTGCAAACAGCAGTGAGTGAAAATATCAAATGAAATTTAGAAACATTTTCCTCGAATCACAAATAAGAGACACTTGCTTTGCTCCCAGCCAACCTGTCAATCAAACTTGAGACTTGATGACGCAACTACCAACGACGAGAACACGAATATTGTTTTACAGATAGAAATGACTAATTGGCTTGTTTACTACCTATTTGGACAGACGTTTTGAACTGTAGTAGCAAAGATTGCAACTTTTGCAAGCAGAAGCCAGTGACACTTGTAGTAGCGACAGGCTTTTCTGTTGACATGAAATTTATTTCAATTTGGTCAGTACAACTCAAGTTGTCTGTCTGAAGGCAAATTAAAGATATGCAAAACGGTGCTCATTCGTTATCATATTCATGTTGTTAATAGTTGCATCATCAAGTCGCCAGCTTTATTAACAGGCTGGCTGGAAACAAAGCAACTGTCTCTGGCATGTTACGAATAGGGACCGTCTTTAACTCTACGAACGAAAGATCCCGTTGGATAAAAAACAATATAAATAACCCAAAGCCTGTTGTTAAAGAACGCAAACCTTAACAAAAGTATGTTGCTAAAAATTGTCAGCTATTGTAACTGTTATTGTTCAATAAAGAAAGCGCGTTCGCAGAGTTAAGCCTTACTGACGGATAGACATGAAGGTGTCGACTTCTATCATCTTTTGGATATATCCTATGCCATAGAATCGTAAATCACTTAGAACGGTATATCATTAACGTTCAAATAGTCAATAACAGTTTCCCAGAGCCATTTTTGTCATAAGAACGACTAGAGACCCAGAAATAGCCTGCGTAGCTGGCTATCTTAGGGGCGGTAGAGAATGACTATAATGGGTGCAGGAGATGAATTTCTCTGTGTTTCTCAAAACGTTTTAACAAGTTTGCGAACGATAGGCGGGGCCTGTACTTCAAATCAAGAATGCGTGCAATATAAGTCTGGGTTCTTCGGAGTTCACCTTGCAGGAGTGTTCAGTTCGATATTTCTCAAGTTTCTTCAATAACAGATCATTGGGTGTAAAGGCATGCGGATTCTTATTTTGTCACTGAAAATCGAAACTTTATGCTGAAATTTTCATCAACGAAAATGTAATTATTAACTGGGCCATGCCAGTGGTGATATTGTTCGATATTGACACATGCAGGGCTTCAGCGTGCACCTTCTTATAACGCGACAAGAAGACAAGAACTCGACAGTTGGGGAAACGTATTACAAAACAGAACGTACTCCATGAACTGTGATAAGACATGACGTTTTAAAAGAGTTTGTGTCCATGTTTTCAAAAGGAAAAATGAAAATGTTGTAAATTTTCCGAATTGAAAAGTTTTGTATCAAATGTCGAGGTAAAACATTTTTGCTCTCAAAAAACGCAAGGACTCGCACTCAGTCCGAATATGCAGTTTTGAAGCATGTCTCATTGGTGTATGTAGTATTTCGGGTAGTTGTGCCTATGGCTACTCCAAGCCTTGCGCAGTATAAGACCGAGCATGAATTTGGTTAAGTTTTGAGACCTTGTCCTAGATCGGGGGTGGAAGCGGAATCTTGAATCATGAATAAAAAAAAAAATATGATTTCTCATGACAACTCCCCATCGGGGCTTTTCAGTGCCATGTTGTAAATAATCAAATTGATATACAAATTAAACTTAACTGGGTTAAGAATCCCAACTGGCCGGAGGCAAACCAGTCGGCTATTTACAAGCGTGGCCGAGGATTTGAAACTCAGATTTTCTGTGAAACAAATCCAGCTAACGGTCAGAGTGGGACTCGAACTCGGATCCTCAGGGTTACAAGTCCAACACTCTAACCGCTCGGCCATGCTGCCTCCTAATCACGGCTAAAAAAAGTGAAGAAATCATGAATCACATCATCTCGCAGGCTATGAATCATGGACAAAAAAATGAATCTTGAGTTTTTGTCTCATGATAACACAAATGAATCATGAATCATGAAGAAATTCTATAAATGAATCATGAATCGATGGTCGAAAAATATCTTGGAATAACGAGTTATCATACTGAAAAGATTCCGCTTACACCCCCGATCCTAGACTGGTGTAGCCACCAAGAGTTCCTCCAGACCTGACAAGTAAAGCCCCTAGTAGTCTAACTGGTGCCAGGAATAAACCCTGTTCCAGCGGACCAACAGGTCAATATCACCCCCTAAACAAGGCAATATAACCCTAGTGCCAGTATACGATGGAGAGTCCCGAGAATGACACGTACATTACTGCAGGTGTTCCTCGTTGAGTATTTAACTTTGCAGAGATCCCTATTGTCAGGTTGAGTGTGCTGATATTGGCTGTTGTTATATTGCAATATATTTCGTGAATTCGTGACATGCTGTGCCTTGTCAGTGAAAACTGTGGCGTCTGAATAATTGACTTTCTGTTTTTGAGCAATGGCTGTTATTCAAGAAGGCAACAATAAATTAAAGTTAAAAAGTTGATATAACTATAAGAGAGAGAACACATTTACTTGTATTTTTCTAAAAGCGGGCACCCTTGCGTGATCAGTTACGCCAAGTATATACGTGTTGTTTACTCCATGTGGCCTCTTCATGGCCCCTGAATTTGGATATTAATAGTCGGAGAAGCACCGTGCTTGTTGTTATCAACAAGCCTATTCGACTGGTTGAAATAGAATGTGTTCTGCCGGAAAAATGCTAACCAATTTTGCCACGTTAAACTGATTCAAATTTGCATCATTTTTATAGTTTGTTTTTATAGACGAGACCTAAAGGGGTTGTCCATTTTTACATCATTTTCACGAGCGCACAAAACGTATTCGTTTTGCAAAACTCCGTCCCCCCAAAAGCGTTCAAATAACAAAAGTAATAAAATAATGATTTTGCCGAAGCAATGTCCGTCATTTTTGAATGCTGGAAAAAGCGCACATCAGACTTAGTCCCCCCCCCCCCCCAGCGTACATTTTGTACGCTCCTGATAATGATGAGAAAAAAAATGAACGACCCCAAAGAGTTGTTTGATCGTAACAATCATGATGTATTGGAAACGAGCACAACACATTCTCAGCTCGTGTTTCTTCAAGCCGTAACGACATCCGTTTTTCCTAGTCACTTACATTTACTCGACTAAAGTGTATTAAATGTTTAAGAGCAACAAAATGATGATCTTTATTGAAGTAAGTTTTTCACTATTACAAACTAAATGGTTTTCAAAAGGGACCTCGTTTTGGAAATTATTTTGAAAACTAGTAGACAACCCTGACTGAGTAGTGGAGGAACACATTACAAATAGCAAACACGAAAGTCCTGTTCATTATGACGGGCCAGTCTGGTTTTTGTAAAATGTTTTTCTTATCTATTTGTTAATTTCGTCAACATTTGAAAACGTTGTCGAGCAGTGTTTGATAGTTCATACTTTAAAGAAATAATTGAGGATTGTTTACCGGCTCAATGGTTGCCATGAGTGTATAACTACCGCATTCTACGTGAAACTAATTATCTGATCAATTGAAAGGCTGTGTTGGATATAAACTACTTAAAAAGCTTTACATGGAGTTGATATTGAAAAGAATATAGCCCCTTTTAGTTTCGTAACAATAAGTGTGTTATGAAATCTTTTAGTAAGTATAAATATTTTCTGTATTCTTTAATTGTAAAGTGTTCCAATATCTACTACAACACAAATGTAGTTTGACCTGCATACAGGGGAACAATCGAGAGCTACACTGCACTAATGGCTTTCGGACTTTCAAGTTTGTTATGAATGGTGGCTTTTGTGCTAGTATATTCTTGATTTCGATCTCTAGTATGTAAAGCTAGCTTTCCAATAAATACCGCGAAGAGTTCCTTTTTCTTTTGACATGGTAATTTATTTGCACCAACTAACATAAGTGGTTGCTGTTATACATCTAAGAAGGAACTAAGTTAAAAAAGGTTAATGATTTCAAATAACCCCTCAATGTACTTGTCAGTAGCTGTATTGGCTCGGTTCGGCTAAAACTGTATTGAGATATGCGGTGATGATTGAAGACGGGATACCTGTAGCACAAAAAGGTTTCACTGCAGCCGATATTACCCTGTCATTATTGAAATAGTTTGGAAAGCTATATACAAGCGTCCTTATAGTGTTCCAATTGATTCTAAATCGCTAAATTCAAATTCCGTTTTAAACAAATTAAGAAAATATAATGTTCTCTAACATGTATAAACGTATCTTCGGCAATTAATTTGATAAAACAGCAAGGTTCTCTTGAGTCTCTTCTGCATTAAATTTAAAAAGTGGTTCGAAGGTGTTGGAACAATATTAAAGTCTTTCGTTGAGTTGGCTATAAAAACACAAGCAGTTTTTTTTCAAATAACTGTTAACCATTTACTCAAAACTGGAAAACAATCACTATACTTTTTTAATACAAAAAATTAAAACCGTCTTTAATATACTTTTATCACGCCTCCAATGAGCACAATTGTTTGAACTAAACTTGTAGCAAAAGAGAAAGTGCTTAAGACTTAAACAAGTGATTTGATGTAAAAGTTTAACCCTAGTTTATATTATTTATAACTTGTAGCTTTATATTTTTTAATCTCTTGTTTTGATAGTTTTGCAAGTCAGATGTTTGTACGTTGAAACTAAATAAAAAAATTAACTAATTAGTTAATTAAAAAACCGTATAGGGCCGTGGGAGGGGGTGTTTCCACTTGCAGTTACTAGGACATTCCACACTGACTCTTGTAAATTAATTGACGTCAGCCAAGCAATATTTGACTACACTGCATCCTTCGCCGCCATAGAACAACCAGTTAATTTCTAGCGGGGTTGTCTACCATACGAAGGTAATGTAGATGCACTGTCCTAAGTTAATTAAGTGAGGTTTCCTTTGCAAAACTAGTTTAGAAAACCAAACACGAGAAGATATATAACATGGGTGCTTGTTTAGCTACAAATCTCGCGGGCCCTTGTTTAATTTACAAGAGAAAAGGTCCCGGATTCATGAGTACATCCAGGGATGACCTTGCTGCGTCTATAGCTATGTGTGTTAGAGCGAAGCGGAACGAGTAATGGTGTATTAGTGAATCTAGGACTATAGTTAGAAACTTTGCATCTAAAAGTTAATTCGGATCAAATTTTTTTTTTGTATTTTTGCACGCACTTTCCAATACGCAAACTGAATGACAGTTTATTGTCGATGTTGTTCGAAATCAGAAGTGAAGATCATTTTGCTCAACTACGAACCAAGCTCCGTTATATTTTACGTTCTCAAAGGGTGTGGCAAAAATACTTCGTCTACCATCCCTAGCGTTGCCCATGAATCTTAATGTAGATGGAAATGTTAAAGATAGACGCTTGAGGACAAATGCAAGCCTCTTTGACAGATTTTCTTCTCACAAATCTGCTTTTTAAAATCTTGTAACAGCAGGTCTGCTTAAACAGTGTGTCTTTTGAACACTCTTTCACCCTCTAAGGAATTATCTTTCACCCTCATCAACTCATAAAATTTGAACGTAGTTATGTTTTCATGGGATTTAACGAGACTTTTTGTACGTTGCTGCCCGACTCTAAATTTTTCGTTTTGTCTTCACCACAGCCAAGGAAGCTAAGAAAGCATACCAACCCCTTTATGGCACATCACTCAGTTTCCTTCCAACTCTCATGTGCTCGTTTGTTTTAGCCCTGAGGCTGCGATGAAAGAGAACGGGCTACAAGAGCCGGAAAGTAACGGAACAAAAGGCACTTAATAACAGTTAGTTGATAAAATAAACTAGGACATGTTTAGCAACAGTTCGACAACTGCAAACATATTGTTTGTAAGTATGATTAACTCGCGGTTGCGTTTGCATTCACAAGTTCAAGTGTTTTTATTTATACATTGTAGCTTTGTTATCAACTCGTTTTCTGTTCTCAAACAAAGCGTATATCAGCTATCATCAGTTTTCTTTGGCAGTTTAAGGACTATCGTCGTGGAAGAAGATGAACTTAGACATACGCAGACTAAGGTTTTTGTCTTTTAGTTCACGGTAACAACGCTAGTATATCTTATTGCAACATTTCATCTAGTTTTTTTTGCAACTGCATAACTTTTATTGTGTTGTGTTTAGAGTTTTGATGTTATTCACGCCCCACTCTTCGTGTTACTGTGTGAAGTACTCACGTAAAGGTGTAAACAAGATTCGACTTGCAAGATTCATATACATGAGATGAATGAAACACACTGCGCACAACCGACCTAACTTAAATAACTTTTCAGTAGTCCTCTTGAGTTTGTTTCAAATTGCCTTCGAATCCCTACCAAGATCTCTGTTGGCTGTTCATTTATGTCCTTTTTGATAGCGTTGATAAATGTTTTACTAAATTGTACGTGTACAAAATTTGTTTTGCGTGGTAATTGTTATTCACTTGTGTCTTTGTTAAATTAATATCTTGGATCTGGATAGAACTACAGGTGGTCTATCACTGCACTCTTGAAGATTAGAGGATAGTTGTTAACAACGCGCTGGCTGAACAGAATTTCCTCTTCATTGTAAGTTACTTGTAATGGTAACCTAGCCACAGTGCGTAATGGGCGAAATAATGTCGTGTTTTTTCATCATTTTAATTTTAGTTTTAAACTTCATTGGATAGTATCAGTTTATGCGAATGAATCTATCTACAGTAATTATCTTCGGGCCCTTTAACGAAAGTTTTAAAACGCAAATCTTGCTCTAATAGTTCAGTGAGTTACCACTTAAAACAGATCTAAAATGAAACGGTCTGTTTTGAAAATGCGACACTTTCATTTATTATCCGAGAAGAAAGAATCGTGACAGTCCTGAACAGTTTTTAGTGATAAAAGTCTTTTTTGTTAGTAAGACGGAAGAAGCCTAGCTTCAGGCCACTTAAAAGTTGTCGCCCGGTACATGCAATTCATTAAAAATTCTGCTTTGTTCTCCACCTGCCAAAGTGTTCAGGAAAGACGTTTCTAAAAGTTCGTATCGCAACCAGTGACAAAACTCTTTTTGTCAGTAAACGAAATACTATTTTCAGGTGACCGAAAGCGTTGTGCCTGGTACATGCGAAAAATAGGAGTTAGTGCGCTGTATTTCTTCACCTGTCTTGAAGAAGCGTGCAGTGAAATAAGACTGGTTATAAAAGTCCGTGCTGCAACGCGATAGCTAATGAAGAGGCGTGGTAGTACTGGTACAGCCTCATCGAAATTTTCCGCCGGTCTTTCAAAAGATCTATTTTAGTTCCGCTTCCTTTTGCGTTGTTTCTGTTCAAAAATAGCACATAAATTGTTGAAACTGAATCTAACTGCAGGCGTTTGAACGGCTACCGGTAGCTAGGCATTTAAGGAAAGATTTCATTGTTGAACCATCTCCTTGCCCCTTGGCCAGATGTCTTGATATTATGTACGTGTTCTGTTCCATCCTTTTGTGATATAAATAATTGATAATTTGCCTTCAACAAAAACAAGTTACTTGCTCGTGTATTAAATTTGAACAGTTCTTAACGTGTGTAATTCAGTAATTCTTGTTTCATAATGATATTGCACACAGCGTTGGCGAACCGGAGTAGTTATATTGACACGTTCGAGTTTAAGGTTAACAAGGTATTTACCCTAACCATTCAGCACAATCGAGTTGATTAACACCTATACGGCTGGGCTTTGTTCAACATCAGCGAAATAATTTGCATGTCTAAAGCAAAGTCTTTGTTTTCTTATTAAATGAATCCTTCAAAACACCAAAAACATTGTCAGGCTCTCACATCAAAAGAATTCCTGCTGTTCTGAGCTTAAACTTCAAAATAATATTTTGTATTTAGTTTATAGGTTGAAACTGAAACCTCGTGTTGAATTGTTTGGTGTCTTTTAAGACATTAAAATGTTTCGGAAAAGCGTGTTTATCTCCTGTTTTATTTGTGTAATGAGAGCTGGTTCGTCTCGTTTATTGTTCCCATTCGGATGTTGTCGTACTTGATGTGTTGATTGGTGCTTTAGCAAGTGAAGATTTCCTAAAGGCGTAAACGCTACATGCTCTTAAACTTCACACCAGTTTCACTTAAATTGAAACACCTTTTAACACTAAAAATCACACTTCCTCAGTGACCAGTTTCGAGAACACTTTCCCCAGATAGCTAAAATCCTTTTACCATGATTGCAAATTTTTCTGATCGTATCGAAAATCCAAAAAGGCTGAAGTCTTTTTAACTGTAATCTGTGTAAAGACGCACCAAAAATATTTGAAGATTACTGGTCTACTGAAACAAGATAAAACCGTTTGTGGCTGAGTATCTGAGTTGTCGTATCGTTAGGGGAACACCGTAAGTGAATTCTTTAGCCTTTATTAAAGGCCAAACGCAAGCATAGTTAGTCTGCATTTGCTTGCACGTACTTTCGACTCTGTACAAATCTGCCATTTCGAACAACATATTTTTATAATTTGAACAATTCGAAATAAGTTACAAAATATGTTTTATGGTGAGATGACCTGTTAAGATTGATGCTGCTTTTGAGGCTAACTTGACAGTTCGGAAATCGACAACCAAAATGTTTCTTTTACCCCTTCTGCCGCTTGTTCAGTGACCTGCTACAAAAAAGTCGGTTGTCCTTTTGACAATGAAGAGTCTTGTTTGATCAACTTCAGTTACCAGTGCACATGAGAAAAAACTTGTAACTTTTGTTGAAAGGATCTTTGAAGAAGTTGTCTTAATCCCATTGTTTACGTAAAGTTCATGGTCTGTCTTCTGTTTTTGAGAGATTTTACGAAACCCCGTTTGGCTTTAAAGCTTGACACAGTTTTTTTAGTTGTTTGTTGAAATATATGTTTTTCCTGTTTTCGATTTTTGTAGCTTGTAATCTTGGTCTCAGCGAAGACCTTGAGTTTGCATCGTTTCCCAAGAGAACGGCGCGGGAGCTGTTTTGCGAGACAGCTGGCCCATTGTAGTTCAAAACATCTGTAGGGCTGGAAATTGTTGATTAAAATAAAATTATATTCGCATTCATTAAGCTAACTCAAGTTTATCAGAAAATTGCTTTTAGACAATGGTGCTTGAAGTCTGGGGGTGGAGGGAGAATGATAGAATTAATAACAGCCTGTTTTCTCCTGCACGAAAAGAGAGTTACGGCCTGAACAGGTAGCTAACATTGGATGTCTAGATAAATAGAAGGTTTTAATAAGCCTGTTCAAACATTTAACCACGAAAGCTGTTTTGTGTACAAGGTAAATAGCAGTCACTGAAGTTCCAATTCTAGAACGCTCCTATGAGTTGCAAGAAACCTGTCAAATATTCTGTCCTACCACTAGCCTGCTGATCATTTTTGCCGACCCTAATGCATTTTTCTTTGGACTCGAATTATTAACAGCAGGTAGTTTCCTGTGTCGGTGCTAGCGACTCATCGGTGCCAAGTAGGTCGTACATCACTCGGCGAAGCTCCATTGAATAAAGCACAGTTTGCACTCAGCAAGGAACCCAGTTAAAATGGAAAGCATCAACGGAAAAGGTACGGACATAGTGACATTTTGTAAAATTGTATTTTAATGGGTTTTATGTCAGACTAAAATGTCACATGCTTTATCCAACTGTCTTCGGTCTCGAGCTTGATTTTGTCTTTGAGGGATATCGCAAGTAACAAATCATTTCCAAAAGAGATCTCCCTTTATGTAAGAGCATACAGATAGCAAACTTTTCAAAGTTTTATTTTATATTTGGGGGTAAACAAAGTAAGTTTTCATTCCTTGTTTGAAATTTTGCTGAGAATATCATTGTGCGTGAACCGTGTCAAAGCGCTGTCAAAAAAAATAACATTCAGAAAAAGCAAACATGGCGACACCACAGGCAATACCTTCAAAACCTTTCTGGAAAACTATTTGGTTCACCACGATTTTCCAAAGCATAGCCTGACATGAAAGGAAACTTATACTTCTGCGCTGTTTTTGATACATGCAGTATTACCACCATTGTACTGTAGTTTCGAACTTGTAGTATTGGCGGCGGGAACAAATCGACTGCTGTCAGTTTTGAGAAAATCTTTTTCTCACGTGGGCGAAGTTAACCAAGATGTATAGTTCACGTCTTCTGGTTTGATGCTTGTCGCTTTATGCAAAGGCTCCGGCTGTATGATATGATAAGAATCATAATATTTATTAACGCTACACTGATAGTGCACGCACACACTAAACTTATCTGCAGTTCTTTACTATTAAGAGTGATATCCTGTTTGTGTCTTAGACTAACAATTATGTGGGAAACCTTGTACGTGTTTCATCTGATAGCACGTCTTCTTTGACGTTGGCTAAGGGACTTGCTATCTACGAGCTGACCGCGGGCGACGAGATCGCCCGTGAGCTTACGGCACTGTCCAGTTCATTTTACAATTTTCTTTGCATAGCTTACAAAGTTTGCATCCTGCATGGTTTGCTAGGCCTTTTTATAGCATGTAAAAGAACTTTGGCGAAGATAGTTTTTTATTTAGTAACACGAATATTTATTGTGAATCTCTGAACCATGTATAAGCCGTTTGGAAGACTTTTTTTTTCCTAAACTCCCAGACGTTTAAACTGCATGTGTGAGAGAACTTGCGATGTATCACCTCAGAATACTTAGTATTGGAAGTTATTCATGATATTAAAGTTTCAAAACGTTTGTTCCCATTGGGAAAACCCGAAACATGTTTCAGCTTTGTTTCTCTTAAAATACTTGGTTTTACTTTTCTTGTTTGAAAAACGGGAAACATAAACTTTGGCAAGAGATCCTTGTATTTTTAATGATAGAAAGCAAAAAGAATAGTTCGTTTCTTGGAACAAATTTTTGATGAAATACTCTAGTATGACATATTTCTTTTGTGGAGTTCACTACCAACACAGCAGCATGTTGATATATTTATTTCAACGGATTTTTAGAGCTTACAGCAAACTTTTTCTGATGAAAGTTAGTTTTGCACTGACAAGTATTGTCATAGATATTTTCAAAAGTTTTGTTTAAAATAAAACATTTGTGTAAGGTTTTCCAGCAATGTCCCGGATAAATGCATCTTTTCACAAACTAAAGAAATGTTAGCGAGAGTCCACAATTTATAGACACAAGAACATGTTCTAATTTTTTCCAATTCTATTTTGTTTTTTTCTGGATTTTAAGAATGGAAGCAAACTACAAGATTCTCTTACCTAAACGAAAGTTCTTTCAGTTAAAGTATCAATTCATGTCATAGTAAGTACGTGTTTTTTCTAGAAACTAAATGCTGTAGGTGTAAATTTATAACAAGCATGCAGGCGGAATAGTGATTGACTACAGTTTCAAAACATTAATAAACATTCAACGGACCACTCCCTTAATAGTAAAGGAATTCCTTTTATATTCCGGCTGTGCCATTTCAGCTTTAAAATCTCAGTCATATTTACAAGTAAAGTTGACTTTAAACTTTAAAATATTTAATTTTGATGGAGTTTGATGCTATTCTTGTAACTCGAGATGGGCACGAACAGCATGGAATATAGAATTTATTGCAGACAGCTGCAAAATTGGGTTTTATAATCTGTTTGGAATTCTTGTAACCAAATGATGGTAGCTGCGCGACTGCAAGAGCTTTTTCCAGGTGAAATTGCAACTTGGTCAAGTAATCTGTTTTACACTAGCAACAAATTGAACAAATGTAAAGCAAATCATCTTTAAATGTGACATTAAGTAGCCTTGTTTAATGCAACCACTCACATTACGTTTTGACATTTTCTAATTTTAATTCATAAGCTTTAAATTTTCAGTTAACTGTACTACCATTAGTTCTTGATAAATTACAAAAATATCATTGTCCTTTTCAGCTTTTTTCTAAATGTAGTTTTTCCGACGGTCGTTTGGTGGTTAAAAATGCAAAAAAAAAATAGTTTTTTCAACTACTGCGTTCAAAAAGGAACATGTTTAGTTTTGTCCCTGACAAAATATCCACGAGAAACGCTTACTGATACGCATTACATTTTCAGTTTAATATTGGCTTGAAGTTACACAGACATCCATTTCTAATAAAAGATATACTTTTACAATGTATATACTTTTATGGGCATTTTTTCTTTGGATTTTTTTCACGATCTCGACCTAAAATATTCTCTGTAAAAGCTCCCCACAGACTAGTGTTCTCCTTCGCTGTGGGAACTCTCCCTTGGAAATACTAGTTTTTCTGAAGAAGAGACCTCTCTCAGCGAAGGCGAATAATGGTCTGCGGTGAAGTTATTTTAAAAGAGCTCTTCAGTTGGTGTTTTGTGCTTGTATTTACTCAAACGGGCAGTTCCAAACACTCCACTCAGTTCACATGTTTCCGGCCACCTAAGTCAGGTTTACTGCCTGATTTAGCAGTAGCTTTTCTCCATCCCATTTTCAAAATTTTTAGAAACAAACATTCCTTTCTGTCTTTTTTGTCTTATCATGTATCTGAGGTACGTGTTCTTAGAATTTTCTACTATTTTGACACTTTCACTTTGGATTTTAACACTTTACAGTTCTAAACATGCATTCATTTGGCAGGCGACTATTTAAGTTTACCTATATGCATTCCATCTACTTACAATAACACTACTATTAGGATATACAGTCCAGAAATAGTAATATAAAAATACATTAGTGCTGCACAGGCGAATGGGCCGAAATTTCGCTTAGCTTCAACGTTGTTGTGAGAAAAGTTTCTTGCAAAAAATGGTTTGTAAAAATAAAGCTAGTTTGTGGTGGAACAGTTTAAACTCGCTGATTAAGTAACAGAAAAGTCTACCAAGAGATCTTCAGCCTTCTAAACTGTTTCTTGTGTCCTATCCTTAGGGTAGAATAACATCCTCAGAAAATGCTGTATTTTTATTAATCATCCAGTATTTTTTTATGCAATATTATTACTGTTTTAGATTAGAAATTGATGGCAGTTTAGTTGAAGTTGATTAACCATGACCCCCTCCCTCCCTTGAAGAGTTTTACAGTTTTTTACAGGATTTCTGGATTTGTACTTTTGTTTGTGTTATATATATGTAGGAGAACTTTCGAGTTTTACAAAAAACTGATAACTCTGTAGGTCCGGCTATACTTTACTATCTGTACGCAAATGAAAGTGGAAGTTCGGTTTTTCTAAAGACTAATCGTAGAAAGTCTAAGAAAGAAAGACAGGAGGTTCTGCATGTGTAACGTCAATATCCGCTGCGGAACAATTTATTGCCTGCGAACAAGAACCCCGCGTCTTTTCAGAGTATATTTCACGATTCATTTCTTTCTTTCGTTTGTTTGTTTGCATCAGTTAACCCCTAAAGCATTGGTTTAGCCTTAATATGTGGCAAGATCTAATTTCAATACGTTTCATTCCGATTGTCCACACGACCAGTGCCTTTGTTTCAAAAGCGTAGTTTCTTCATTTATGTTTTATCGAATTACTTGCATCGCGTTGGGACAGAAAGTTTAGACTAAAGTGCGTACAGGGCGTAAAGACAATGTTCGTTCCAACTCATTGTACTTTAGCACCACTTCATTGTTCTTTATCATTTAATCCATTGTTCCACGTTTTCTTTGAAAAGGACCTTCCAGTGCGCACGCCAGAGTTAAAACGCTTTTATAAAAGTATATTAGTATCATTTAAGTCTTTTAAGGACAGCAATTTTCTTTTTCCGCTAATCCCTGGAGCTTTGGCATTGATTCTTTTAAGCCCAAGCCTATTCTTCTTATTGAAAATGGTCGATATTTTAATGAAAAAAGCGACATGACGTTGTTTCGTTCACACTGGGAATCTGCAAATTCTGGCTGAGTCCATATCAACGAACCCTTTAAAGTGTGCCGCGTTTGTAAGCGCCCATTTGATGAGAATCCATTACTCTTACTCGGGTGTGTCAGATCCTACTGGGACGAAACATATGTCTTCAGGTTTGTTTTAGTGTTTTAGTAAAACTAGACCTGTTTTTTCCCAATACACCATTACTTGAGATTATACATTTAAAATGTTTCGCCCAATTTCCACGTCACTTCGTTATAGGACGGGTTTCGTCGTTTTATTCTTGATGCCTTTTGACGAGAAATTTTGTTTTTCTTAAATAGTAGTGGTTTGTTCTTACTGTTTCTTAAAACCCCAACTTTTGAACCACTTGCGGAAAACCCAAACACGATCGTTCATTTATGCTTGTTATATCGATAAGTAGAAGTGCTTGTTGTTACAGTGTCTTGAAACATCTCACCGTTCCAAAATGACGAGAAACAGCCGTTCATTTAACTTGCCTCAATTAAAAAAAGAAAGAGTTCTGTGGCTCGTTCTAAATTTTGAACCAGTTAACCAGAGCCGTTAAGGCAACCCTTCAATTTGCTTGTCTTGAAGTGCAGACTTCTGCGCTTCTAGCACATGTTAGCTATTTCTGATTTTCTAGTTGTCTGTTTTTCATAAATGCTATACTTGAGGGTCAGTTTCATTAAATGTTTTAAACTTCCAGTAGAAGTTTGGGTCAATGAAAGTTGATAACCTATAGCTAGTTTCTTATCAGCCAGTCATTTTTAGAAAGTTGTTGCGGGATCTTGCCAATTTTCATTTTTCATTATTTTTCTTATGACGAAAACATTGCATTTTTCATATCAAAATCATCTCTAAGGCTTGTGAACGATTCCACAAGAGACTGCATGAATCTAAAACAAAAACGTGAAGTATGAGTTGTTACAATTTCAGACATCTCAAGCAAAGGTTTGATTGTTTTGAAAAGGAGTAAAAATGTAACGGTTTAGTATTCTGATAGTTTGAAAAGTTCAGTTTTCAGGGACTTAAGAGTGTTACTTAATGAAATCAATAATGAAATTTTAAAGTTGGAAAATAGGTTTCATGTGGGCGTTGACGAAGATGTCCTTAACGTTAAATGTCTTTGTACCCTTTCAGGTTGTTACCAAAGCGCTATTGTCCACTCTGATTTGTTATTGATGGAAGAGATCAAAGCACGCCGTTCCAACCCTTCCCTCTCTGAGGATGGAATCAGTAAAACGTTGAGTAAGCGACAAATGCTTTTGCAAAACTTTCCCTGTTCATGTTATACTTTAACAGACTTACCACGGTACTTGACACCCCTGAAACCCTTGAGCTTGTAGAAGAAAGCCCATGCCTGGCAACTCCTTGAAAGTCAGTCGAATTCCTTTAAATCCTTGTATTGATTGAATTGGAAAATAACTGTATTAGTCGGTAGCTGCCTAAAATCTGATTCCAACTTTACTTTCCCTTACAAGTGTGAAGTCAGTGGCGAGTTTTTCAAATGTAAGAAACCAACATATGATGTTGGTTTAGCCATGGCACAACTTGATCTTTACTTCGTGCAGAATTGTTTTGACGAGTATAAGTTGTTAGTTTGAAGAGTTTAAGAAATTAAGTTGTCATGTAATCGCGCGCAGAAGAAGTTGCTCCGGAGTTGGCATTTCTAATTGAAATTGTACAGACTCCTATAAAGTTTCTGAAATAAGCAAATCAGTAGCTGTTCATCAGTCGGATAACTAAAACGTGTACAATTCTACTTTTGGTTTCGGCTTCATTAAATACTAAAATCACAAAATTAATCGCGTTTAGAATTTCACACTTGATACACGCGAGAAAAGGTGGCACACTTTCACTCGATTTTGCACTGTGATACTCACATATTTTCAGGTTTGCGCGTAACTATCATTCGCATAGTTTCATCGTTAACGCGTGCGAGAAACAAGGACACGTCTTTCAATTGATGCCGAAGAGAATATGAATGTAGCTTCCAGTTCTGTGCGTTTTGCCGTTATTCACACAGTGCGTTTGTTTGGAACTTTTTCTGAATACTTTCTCGAAGCAGTAAGGCAATCAAAACGATGTTCCAACTTAAAAATTACGAAACTATTTTTCAAGACACGTCTACAACGGACAAAATTCGCACACGAAAGGAAAAATCGTGCGAAGGACTTTGCGAAAGTCTAGATCCAGTTCAACCGTTCGAGAAATAAGAGGTACCATCATGCTTTACGATATGGGCTATGCATTTCACAATTCAACCTGTTTTTAAAAATACATACTCTAAATTCGGAATATCGCTAGTTGGACGCGTTCTTGGTTTATACATGGTAGGCACCAGCTACTCACGCTTTTGAGGCAAACTTGTCAGCTACCATATTAGGAGACTACGAGAATAGATTGTTCTCTAAGGTGTTTCCAAGTTGTCAAATTATTTACGCTTTTGTTTTTCGTTTGAAAAACCGACAATTTTTCCAAGACTCACCGTGCTCTTACTTTTCAGAATTTTTTCAAATGGAGCTTCAGTGTTTATTTAAGACTTTCTCTTATAAAAAGAGCTTTTTAGAAGCTGTTGCTGCTACATGGTTTCCGAGTTTGAGGCTTAGCCAAATTTTAATACTTACCTAGGAATATATACCTCAGGCAAGAACTAAGAAGGAAATGACTTTTTCTAATTTTTTTTGGCTGGTTGCCAAGGCACGACCCACAACTATGGCGCTCTTTAAACCTCATTCACTACACTACAGTGTGGAACCTTTGCTGCGATTTTAGCATGACGTCACTGGACATCACTGTCCAGAAACTGGTTTTTTGCCACCGACGGGTCATCAAAAAATAGCCTAGCCTTCAAAAGCAGACGCCACATTTCCTTCGCAACGAGAATCCTCAAACTCCACTATTTTCTTTTGTCAACCCCTACCCGAGCAGCTTTAGTTTTAGAACGGCTCTCAGGGGAGGTTTCACACGCACACAGATCAAAATATCCAATCAAAACAGGGCTAGACAGAGTGTATTGTTTCAATTTCGCGCGCGTCTCATCGGGGAATGTGACGTAAAACAGTACACTCTATGTAGCTCTGTTTGGATTTGGTCTTTGAACTGTGTTCGTGTGAAATCTTCCCCGAGAGCCGTTATAAAAATAAATCTACTCGGGAAATTGAAGGGTTGGTTCTGAGGCATAGTATAGGAGATACAAGCTCCTGTTGATGGGTTCCTGCCAAGGCCCAGATTCTCCATCATCCAAGTGTGTATCTGGCTTTCTCCTCAAAAAGAACGAGAAGGTTTACCACTCCCTTGGCATCTACGCTGCCCATGCGTAGTTAAGTTGTGTACAAAGCATGATGGGAGCCCTTATTTCGGTCTAATTGTCAAAGTTACTTAGTTTTGTGCTTGGCTGCTTTCGCTTTCTTCATGTGCAGGTCAGCCGATGGTACTGTTCGGTTAGGGCTACCTACTTTTATCCGCCAATGAACCAAAACAAAACTCTGCCGAAAAGAAATGTCTTGGCAACAAGTTTGGTTTTCGCCTCAGTTTACCGTCATTCGCAGCTTTCAATGCTGTGGCTTTTCGCTTTGCCAAATATTGATCCAATTTAGTGCGACATCGTATATATAAACATAACATTCGTAACAGGTTATCGAATTTATTAAAACTTGGTGTGCAAACGTTCTGCCTGCGTCTGTTGGAACTGGAAGTGGAAGACATGTTTCCACGAGCTACGAGCAAAATTAAAAACAGTAGACAAAAGTGAAAACAAACCAAAAAAATAAAGTCTAATTCGAACGTGAGGTAAAAAAAAAATTAAATAATGGCAATGCCAAGCTACACTGTAGGTTCTCATTTTTTGGCTCTTACCCGATCACCACACGTCGATTGAAAAGCATAGATTGTTGATAAGAAATATTCCCGCAAAAACTGCCGCGAGAAAATAGCCGCACTGCTAGGAAAAGCGAAGTGATTGGCTTTTTTATAACTTTCCTAAATGCCCTTCTTTACGTGTACTTTAAACTGTTTAGCTGTTCAAAGCTGCTATCGCATCGAGAAGTCTTGCCGGCCATATACCAAGTACCTGGCATGCGCGACGCGAAAAAGAAAAAAAATCTAAAACTAA
The DNA here is from genome assembly GCA_027574985.1 of Umimayanthus nakama. NCBI lineage: Eukaryota > Metazoa > Cnidaria > Anthozoa > Zoantharia > Parazoanthidae > Umimayanthus > Umimayanthus nakama. The sequence goes on along the minus strand of JAOBRG010000016.1, from coordinate 31,416 downwards.
AAAGAACGGTTTTGAAACTCAACTCGGTGCCTCACGGCCCGAGTAAATAGGCAGCCCCAAACCTTGAGTAACCATAGCAACTTACTAGGATGGTCCTAAGCCTAGGGTGACCCTAGCCCTAGGCTACATGTAAACACACCACGTTAACACAATAGATAGTGTTGTCGAATAGCTTCAGAGAAACTTAATTGACGGCTTTTACGTACTGCGCATGATTGTGAAACTGGCTTATATTCTTATAAAGCAAATTCTTAAAAAAAGAAGAGTGCCATTGAGTAGGGTTATCTTTTCACATTGTAAACAGGCCCTTAATTGAGAAACACCAATCCGAGGAGTGGCTTTGGCTCGTTTATAAGCACAGAATTTTTGCGTGATTTTTTTTCGAATTCCCTTTTATAACATCCCCTCCAATCCCCCTTAAATGGGTAACGTCTCCCTCAAGCTAGGACACTTATATGCACTATCTGAGTACGTAGTTAAGAAAACCCCTGTAGTACTAAGTTATACAGTTTCAATGAAAAACGGGGGTGCTGTTTGTTGAGAGAGCTCGGAGGCCGATTGAGAGTACAGATTGTCTTTTTTTCTTTGTCGGGATCTACGTGATGAGATTCATGAAACAATAAGTGAGCTTTATAACATTTAAGACTCGTTGCAAACCTTAATAAAGTCAGTTTCGCAAATTCTAAAATAGCCAGTCCAGTGATGTACCCTGCCAAATGGTGTGCTGTTGAAAACGTTTTTGTAAAACGCATATTACTTGTCCAGAAATCTTTTAACTTAACTGAACTGAGTCTGAGATACAAGCGCAGAGTAGTTTCCAAGTTTGTCGCGAATAGTAGCAGAATCGTAAAAACGGCTGCTTTTTGCTGCCAAAATAAGTTTATAACAAATGAGGCGCTTAAACAAATATTTGTTTCCAAAACTATACAAATAATAAGAGGATTTTATTACCCTGTTCACTTAACGTACATGTGAAGTGTCTTGGAAGGACAACTAACCGAAATTGCATCAATCCGTTGTTTGAGCCCCGTTGGGGGCCGTTATGTTGATAATTAAAATACGCATCTTTTGTTTCTTGGTGCGGTAAATCATTTTTATATTTATAGAAGTACCGGCAGGGTTCCTTTTCATGCCAAACGAAGACAATAACTGTTGTGAGCTGTTCAAACATTTTTGAACACTGTTTTCGGAAAAATCACGCATGACTCTGCAAGACTGTAATTCCTAACTCTATAATAGAATTCGTCAGAGACCAAAAGACGTGAGATAATAGACTGTAATTGCCTATTTCTGCAGTGACGGACAACACCGTTTTATTATATAATCATCTATACATTGTAGAATAATCTGTCAAATTTGTCAAGATAAGTTTATTTACATTGCTTGGTGCAAACACAAATTGTTATCATTACGGTATTAGTTATTTGAAGAAGCAAGCAGACGATTAATGGGATTAGGCATGGCACGGGAACAGGAGACAGACCATCAGGTAGTCAGATGTTTGTTTTTCTGTAGTTTTCTTATTGTTACTCCGCCTTAAAGCGATGCTGTTAATCTGTTTGATTTTGCCTCAGGGTCGGTCTGCCTGGCTCGTTAGTTTCTCAATGATTAAGCTTCGAACAAAAAAGCTGAATGTAAATCGTTATATATTTGTCATTGCGATTACAATTGACTAGGTATGGCCTTGAGGAAAATGAATGAAAATGAATCTCCAGTATGTGTCTCCTTAGACTGATTGAAAGAAAAGAATAAGAGCTTGTTTGAACAGAGATATCTAAATGTTGTCGACATGATTAATTGACGGCCCGAAGAAAGAAACGCTGGCCTTGTACTTTACAGTACACAGCAAAATAGCATTCTCTTGTTGAAATTAACTTACCAAATCAGTAGGTCATCGGTCGTTCTATCTACGTAAATTTATTAATTTGTCGTACATTTCTTGTGTAAACTTAATTCTCAGCTGAAAATGTCAAAAACATGCTGTTCCTGTTTTGAAAACAACTCAACCATTATCCGGAGAAGAAGAAAATATCACGGAGCAAAACGTCATTTATCGTAAAACAGAAACGAATAAATTAAATGTGCTTCTTTGTTGAATTATACAAATAACAAATTTATGAAAGAGAACTCGTGATGTCGAATTAAATCTGTAATTTCCTCTTTGTGTGTGTAGTTTCGAAACATATTGTTAATGCTGATACCAAGATGAATGCAAAGTTTGCTAAGAATATGTGTTGAATAAAAAAAAAAAAGAATCGGACTTGCAAAACCTTTGTCTCTTCTTTGATTTGTAGTCCTTGTTGGTTGACAAAAAATATAATAATTCAGAACAAAATTGTATGATTACGGAGGCAATCGGTAGTGATAATAATTGACGCTTTTTCTTACATGTTTGATTTATCGCACAAGTATTAAAAAATGTCAACATCTAAACACACATGTATTTGAAAACATTGGGACAGCTACACTTCTATTCTCAATCTCAGTTGGCTTTGTGGTACTTTCTCTGTATAAGATCTTTAGTTCAATGCCTGTCACGTGATAGCTGTGACCAAGTCAATCAGGAAGGGACACTAGTATGATTAGGAGTGGCGCCCGGAGCTATAGCTTGGGAGAAACCGGAAATCGTGCGAGTACAAATATCAATTGAAGAGTGGCATTTAGCAGCACTATATGATATCCTGCGTATATTCGAAAAAAGTATAAATTTGACTGCGCAGTCAACCGAACTCTAAGCGTTAACCAAGTGTGGGTTCTGATCTCCAAGAAATGTACGTTCCCTCGATACGAAAGCCACGTCAAAACGAGCTTTCATGTTTGAGTTACTATTCGACCCAAAAACTATGTTGTTAATTTGTTTTTTTCTTGCACGTCAAGTGCTCTTAGATTGTTGTGACGAAACATTTCTCTTTCAGCTACCTGTATTCGCTTCAGAACATGCATCCGGGCAAAGACAAATAAGATAGGAAAATGTACAAGCCGGAAGAAAGCAAAGTTATATTGGTCAAAAAAATTGCTCCAATTTGTAATCGAGTTTCCCTGCTGAGTATTAGATTATGCAATAATTTTCACACCAATCGAAACAGGATATTTTTTAATAAAATTACTAACTCTGCCCCCTTTCAGCTGTTTTACAAGTGTTCGAACTGTCAGCACAAATAAAAAAAGCAAGGGCTATCGGTATATGCCGTCATGGTTTTTTGCATACTGTAAAAGTCCAAAAATGGATCGAGCATTAGAAGATCATGACAGAATTTCGAAGAGTAGATAGACACTATCAACTCAAAGACAAAGAAAACCCAGATCTGAACAGTAAATTAGAAATGTTTGGACTTGTTAACAAAAATTCACTGTTTAGGAAAATACTTTTTCCAAAGCTGGAAAGATGCATGTCAAAGGTTTTAAGTACATAAGTAAGTGGTTTCTAAGATTGATAATTTCTGTACATAGAATGCCCATTGAAATAGGAAGATATAGATATTGGAGAAACAACTGTGTGTAGGCCATATAATTAAGTTTAAACGACACTGGAAACAATTTTTCTGCTTCACCGACGTTAGGAGGCATACTTGTGAGATAAGCACAAGCGCTTCACAATTCAAATAAACCCTTTTTAATAGGAACTAGTAAGTTTTGACCGAGGCTTGTTGTTCTTACGTTTTTGCCGATTTGAGCCTCTACTGCTCTCAAACTGTTCTTGTTTCCATCCTGCCAATTATCAACGCAAAAAAATAGTATATACACTTCGGCACTGTTGTTAAACACGTGCAGCACAGTTGTGATTTTCTTCTTTACTCACTCAGCGTTTCTGACTGTAGACAGCAGAAAGACCTGCGATGAAAAACCACATGTAATGCCGGACGTGATGTATTGTGTTTTTCAATTAAAACTTGCATAAGCCGAGCTCAGTTGTTGTTAACTTCTTATTAATTTTTCGGCAAGATTGAGCCACGTTGTTCTTATAGAATTGTTCTTGTTAAAAAAGTGTGTATCAAAGGAAAAAACAAAGAGTATCATGTAATGAAGATTTGCTGCGACAACTGGAGATGGACTGAACAAGCTTATGTCATGCACGCATGTCTTGCTCCTTTCTTTTTTCTTCGTTATTCTTTTACTCATGCTTATGCTTAGAAGAAGACCTTATGCTTGTGTTCATGTAAATGCTATTTCACTGACAAGTCTGAACCAGGCTTTTAAAGACCCTCTGTTACACGCTGCAGTTTTCCGTGTAACTAAGTTTCAGTGTTTCGCGGCGTGCAGCAGAATCTTAAATCTTTTGCCGAAATGAGGGATGTTTTTTCCCAACTTTAGTTGCACGAACCATTTGTAGCAGCGGTTAACTCGGCATTGCCTGAAGAGACAAGTGAAGCAAGTTGCTGCAATGATTGCGAAAATTGAACTCACTTCTACTTGTTGCAACCTTTGCAGCAAGTTGTTTCGTCAAATTCAAGGTATGAGCTGCATGTTGCAGTGGTTCGTGCAACTATCCTCGCAATGTCCTTTAGTACAAAACTGGCAAGCTTGATTAGTCATAATAAGCGTCGTGTGTGACGCTGAGACTCATAATGTTTTTATTAATAGCTGAGAGATGCGTTGCAATCGCTGTTTTCAGTCAGTAGTGCCCATGAGTAACTAGCTGTCTGTTTAGCGAGGCAAAGTTGCCCAGTTATGAAAACACACGCCGATACCATTTGTAGCAATCGATGTCATTCCCAACAGCAGTCGATACCGTTTGAATGTATTAAACATTGAGGAATGACAGCGTACGTAGTGTGTGCATGGTAGTAGACTGTTTTTTATATGAAAATGTCAGAGCTGAATGTTCGTGATTATCTTTAGGATTTCAGCCTCAAATAAGGGGACATTTTTGAGATAGAGGGGTCAAAAAGCAATAATTTATAAAATTTCTAGGTAAAAGGGGGCCCCGAAATCCCTTAATATATCTTTGAATGCTCTTTTCAGTCGTTTTCTTATAAATCTTTTGCAAATATGTTACACCAAAATCCACCACTACAAATGTTCTTAAGGTGTTTTTATTATCTTTTAGGGTTGAGTACATACTTAGAAAAATTATATTTACCATTCACACAAACTAACCCATGCAAGGTGGAAGATGTACAAGTGTTGTAAATCCCCACTGGGCGTGGCAACCAGGCGATGTTGCACAAGCAATGGGAATTATTTTCTAATCACTTCCCAACACATTAGCTCCATTGAATACAGTATGTAAAATAAATATTCTCGAAGTATCTCTAGCCTAAGCATTTTGTTATAGGATGTTCTTAAATTTTGGGTTTTGTTTTAGAATCATCTTGGTTCTTTTTTACAATTTTGTTGTAGTAATTTTCATTATTTTTGTTTGTTTGTTGTTTTATGCAAAGCTTCATTGCAAAGAGGTAGTTAACTTAATGAGTTCCTGTGCCTAAAAAGTTCTTGTAAAAAGAGAGTGTATATGCTTAAGACTGAACGCAAGTCGGGCCCGCGTTCCCAGTGCACTTTAATATTTTTTTTTTAGTTTTCGTTCCGCCGGCATTTAGCTTCTTTTCTTCTTTTTAGTTCCTTCTTTTTGGTTTCTGTTAGGGTCGGTGCTAGTTGTGTCTTCGTCACCTTCATTGATAACGACAACGGACTGTTGGTATCACCGACTGTTACAAACGGCATCGAACATGGAATGCATGTATGAAGAGAGAGCCCATCCGCAGACTGACACACATACGCTTATAAAATCCTGCTGCGCTTAAGTACAAATTCATCCGTCATGATTCATATACGCTCAAACTAACCGCATACGTACGTACACTGAATATCGAGACATATGCGCGCTTTTACATCAGTGCTGCAATTCACGGAGTGATGCTTAACTTTTCGTCAAGTATGTTCATCAACAAGTGAATTCAGTTAACGTTGCTTCAACTCTCAAAACTAAAATGGCTAAATTGTCAAGATAAAAGAATGGCACTGAGGCTCCCAAACAATACTGCTTCTTTTAAAATTGTTGTCGTCTTCAATGGCTTATGGAAAAAAACAGAGCGACTTTTGTGTTATTTATCGGCTTTGACAATGTCAAGCGCCTACATGAACTCCGTTGTTTTACGAGTTATTTTAACATTGTTAACTTCTTTACGTAAATTCATGTCAAGCACACGCTGCTTCTTAGTGTTATTTTTTTCGTCTAACTTTTTTGTATGTGACAACATTATTAGTCTTTTTTCCCTATCACTTAGTGCATGAAATCACTTGAAACTTTTCCTTCTTTTCTAGTACTATATACAAGGCTACTTTGAAATCTCCAAGAGTAAAGGGAAGTTAGGGAACTCCTTGTATAAAATATAAATATTGTTATAATTGGGAAAAAATATTTTGAAGTGACCCTGTGGCATGCTGGGATGTGAAGATCTGTGAAAAAACGATCAAATGGCAGGTTGTTGTTAATATGTATTTTACACGTTTTTCTTTGAAGCTTACTTCATCTACCACTGGTAAACCACTTTTTCATTACTTTTTAAATGTCACTTTTGATTTAAATTAAGTTTCACATTTTTCCCATCCTTTGTTGTTAAGATTACCAAGGCTGGGTCAAATTTTGCCATAATGTATTATCCAGAGACATTTCAGATAAGTGTGTTTGTTATCCTTTAAAATAATTCAGTAATTGAACTGCTGGTTCTAACGCTGTTTATATAGTGACTTGTTCAGTTGATCAATTGATGTCATGAAAAATTTTAATCCTTAATTGTTAGAATAATCTCCAAAACACAGAACCTGTTAGTTGTTGTCACAATTGTTCAAGCGAAATGTTTAAATTTAAATAGAGCTAGTTAACACAAAATTTACTAGTACAACTTGGCGTCCAACTTCGACAGTTTTTTTGCTACATTTGGCGGTAAGAAAACCTTTGCTTGTGCCAAGGAAATCAACGTTAACATCTTCAAGCGAAGGTGCATAGTATATCCTAAAATTTATTAGTGAAACGACAACAAAAGTCAGGAAACTCAAAGAAATAATTGTGCGCACGTTGTCTGTTTACTTTGCTTGTCAATTCAATGATTTGTCACCATCTCGTTACGATCGCCAAAGTCAACTAAACTTTCATTATAATGAATAAATGATAAATGAACAAGAAACAAGCATATAGAGTTTGACGGTGAAGAATTTTCGGCATGCCAATTTGGATTTGATTTGATTTGATTTGGGTGATGCTGTGAAATACAAAAAGAACCACATGTTGCAATGAGGGAAGCTGTGTGGACAAAGACGCCAGAAAATACTGTTTGTTTGTTTTGCAACTGACTTCGCCGCCTCAAAAATCATTTCCTACGGTGAAAGTGTAAACATGGGAGCAATATATCTTACGCAAACAATCACAGACTTGACAGATTTTTCTACCATTAAAGTCGCGAAAGAAGTTGCAGGCTCTTTTCTTTGAAACCAAACAAATTAATGCTATTCACTTCTTTAAACACTCTTGTGTAGAGCAGTGAAAAGAGGAGGAGAATGTTTTTGAAACTGTAGATACGGCGACCAAACTGTTCGCAAGTGCGATTCTTTGACAGGTGCTCCAGCTAGCCAGGTTCTTCGTTTCATAATTACCTTAAAGAACCAAACTGTGCATTTCCATGCAACAAAAGACATAAGTTTGCACTTATATAATCAGAAGCAATATATTTATTTGCTGTATCCTTCCCATCAAGCTTCGACACGCGGCTTCGAGTTTCATAATATTTAAGAAAAAAAACATGCGTTTGTCTGAAAATCTGCTCAACAGAAAGACAATAGTTTAGCATGAAAAACATTGTTTTACCAAAATATTTTTCATGTATTAGTTTTAGTTGACTTTAAGAACGGAGAACTTTGAACGCATTCTTATTCGTGATACCAACACGAAACGAAAACAAAAGAGTTGTGTCTTCAACAAATGCATACATGTATACATGTGTATTTCTCGAGAGAGAAACAGCGGATCGGCATATAAACCGCTGAACATCATCTGCAAGTCCATTCTGTTCTTCAGTTTTCACCTTAATGTTTAGTTCAGAGAAAAGCGTTACAGTTAAAACCATTAAAAATTGATTCTTTTATGATTTGCATTCTGTTTGCTGAATAGGACACAACCAAACATTTACATCGTGTGTTCGTCTGTGAGATAAACTCAAGTTTTAAAAAAATATTGGCCTTGTTTACAGGCAAGCTGAATCAGAATGAATAACATATTATTCTCCTGATTTAAAAAACGCGACTTCGTTTAGTCTTGTGACCTTCAGAGTTATTGGTTACATAGAAAACTGGAAAGATCCAAAATTAATCAGTTATAATAATAATAGTTTGTATGATACACGCTGTTAGTGACTCCACCTGCTGGTTGCAAAAAATACTAAGACCGCAGTCCGTCCGAGTCAAACAAGTTTAATTATTCGTCGCTCTTCATCGTGCTATTTTGATTTTGGTCCTATACCCAATATATCGAGATTGTTGGACCAAAAAATATTTGGACACTATTTTGTAAACAATTTTTAACTTTTTCCTTCACAAAACCGCTTTTCGATTTTCCTTTCTCCGTTTGGGAATTTCAAATGACAAATAAAACTATAGTGCTATATACCGATTATTGGCAAGTCTGATAAGCACTTTTGTGTGTGGGCGTGCTCGATCTAAGATGTTCTTTCTCATACAATCCATCTTCTTTATTGACTGCATCTTTCTAATTACTTGTTTTTGTGTGCTTCTTTTCCACCGAGCCCTGAGGAGATTTGGAGATTTTTTGAGTTTAACCACTTGCTTTCGGTCATGCAACGCAGCACCTGACTTTAACGCGAAAACACAACGTTTTATTAAAGTAATAGTATAACTATTGCGAGTGGCAGCAAATTTTATCTGAGACGATTCCAAGTAAGATGTTTTTGCGACTTTCAAAACGGCGGGCCAGTTTTTTTCCGTGCTTCTTGCTATCAGAAGCCAACCAATAAATTTGTATACAAGTCTAGGGGAACTTAATGTTTAGCCTGGCAGATATCTCTTAAATTTTTTATCAGTAAACAGCAACTGATATAGAACTGATGTTCAAAACAAACTTTTTTTACCAAACAAGAAAAATAAAATCCTCTTTTTAACAAGTTACAACTCGGGTTCCGTGGTGAATGAAATTACAAGAGTTAACCAAGAAACTAAAAATTCTAATAGAAATAAATCTTAACAGATTGTATGGCAAGTATTTGTTCCCGCCTCACGAAAGCCCCCGGGATGTTTTGCTTTATTTTTTAATTCGACTGACAGTGGTTGAAAACTGAATCAACATTTCGCCCAGCTATTTAGTCACCTTGTCTGTTCGTTATCCCGGCTCTTTGGTCAGTGACACGAAGGCGCCATTACCCATACACCTGTCTTTCTGTTAGTATTTTCACGAACGCATTCACTGGTTTTGTGATAAAAAAAATCATTTTTTTGAGGAACGGATTGTAGTTTTATACAAAGTCAAAGGACACAAACCAGTGTTCTCGTCTTTCGCCTTTTCACGGCCAGTAACCACAAATACAAGGCACTATACTGAACTAAATGTGAGAAGCATTCTAGTAGCCTTCTGATCTCTGGCCTTTCGTGAAGTGATCGCGTTAACAGCAATAAAAAACAGTGGGTAATCACGAGCTAAAACTCTGATCCGCTTGCTTTATCGAAAGAGGATTTAGTTGGAGGAAATCCTACGTTTAGCAGTTGTGAGCTGGATGCTAGCTATCAGTGACCGCAACTTCGGTGGCGCCAACCGAACTGCAAACAAACAAATGTTACATTTTATTGTGACCATGACAGTCTTGTTTACGTACAAGCCTTTGATAAATCGCTCTTCATACTATGCTGTCTTGAAGCGATTACAATTAAACTTGCAATTAAAACTGAAATTTATTTTTAACTGATCTATTCTGCTGTCATTCGTAAAATAATTTCATGGCGATTTGGTGTTTAATCGCCATGTAAAATTAAAAGACCTTTGCTGATGATGACCAAATGCCAAAATCTTTGAACGTAGCGTTTCACGCACATTGTAAAATATTTATCCAAGTATTCCAACCTGGAAAATAACTTGACAGTTGTTTCAAGTTTGTTGACTTTAATAACACAGAAAGTATCCGGAACGAGCGATCAAACTTACAGTTTCGATTTTGATACGAAGTGAAGTCTCTGTGAAAGTTCTTTTGGGATTTATATAAAGAGTGTTCCATTATTATGGCTAGTGAGATCTGAGAACTGGATTAAATGCCTCATTACACACAGGAAATAGGGTTAATAGCCATGGTAGGGGGTCTGGGGACGAGCTCTAGCTAATGAGGTCATCACAAGACTGACAGATGACAAGCAATTATCACGGAAATTACCTGGGTTGTATACAATGGGCCGCAGCCACCCGAAACGATGGGCAGATAAGGATGACAATGGTGAATGCTTTTCAAATCCTTAACTTCAGCTAAGAAAACAAAGACCTTTATTCTCTTTGTTGCAGCCACAAATGTTTTGAATACGTACTTTGTTTAGTCATTGAATAGAAAAATTTCTCTTGTAAATATTTTCCATTCCAATTTAAGTCAATATCGCGGTCATTTCGGGTCATTTTTTCAACATTTCCCGCAACCAAAACCGCCAGGTTTGTCAAATATCATCGATAGGCGCTACATTATCTCCCTAACATCCCTTAATCCGGTTAGCTCGTGGTGACAAGTGGGGCGGAGTTGAGAGCTACAGTTTGCGAAAGCCTGTTTATTCCATTACAGCAATTCCTGCTAATTAGAATACTGTGTTCACCAATGAAGCAAATTTTGTTCGCGATCTGGCCTTTGTTCTAATTCAAATTCTAGTGTTGTGGTGTCACCACCCCCTAAGAATTGGACAATAATAGAAGAAGGCATGTGAAAAGTGACACGTCCATTGACAGCATATAAACATTACACGCTACTCATAAAACCCGCGGGCTTGAAAGTGTTGCTCCATTGCTCTCATATTGGCCGATTTCTGATAGTCCTCGTCAAGTTTTCTTTGATACAGCCACTGATGGCTTTTGTAGCACAAAATTGGCGAAAGACAACGCTTACGTGCCACGTGCTGCGCGGAGACCGTAGTCCAGTATAATTGACCGTATCATTGGCATAAGAAAGACCGAAGATGGTATTCGCTTGCAACATGCCACAATTTTTTCTTCTCAAACAAAGAATGGGAACACAAGGTTGTATTGTGAAAAGTAACACATCAACTCTAAGTTTCCGTGCTTGCTGACCTGAATCGCCTTCGAGATCTGAACTAGCTGCTTTGCCCGACTAACGCGATAGCTATGTTATGTTGCCCACCTGTCTTAATCAATGATTCCAATCTAAAAATTAAAGACTTTGACACCATGAAAGACGAAGATCCAATCGAATTTGCTTGTTTCACAACAGGCGCCAATTTGTGAAATTACTCGGCCGCCCTGCGGCCAATAAACTCACACATAATGACAAGCTGTGTCACGTGATCAACGAGGCCTTCCAACGGCCAATGATAAATTGTCCCCAAGAGAGATCGGAATTTTGAAGTATTCATTTCGTCAGCTGGTGTACACGCTTACTTCGTAATCCTTTCCAGAAGATAACTAAGCAAAGTGCAATTGCCTGGCCGCCCCAGCATGGGAGAGCACACGGCCGCAAGTACGATTAGCAATCCAGCCTTGTATTTTCGCTCGAAATAAATGCAGATCGCAGCCATTTGGTTCTTGAGAAAGCCCAGTCATTAGACTAAATCTTCACCATTTCCTGTCACGCTTTGATGCCATCGTAATGTTGTTTAGGCTCTCAACCGAACTCTTGTTCTTGTTGCAGAGAAGCGCCGGGTTTCCATGTGTGTTGGCTGCGGCTCTCAGATCCAGGATCAGTTTATACTCCGTGTGGCACCGGACTTGGAGTGGCACGCCAACTGTCTGAAGTGTGCTGACTGCCATGCATATCTCGATGAGACGTGCACTTGCTTCGTCCGCGATGGAAAGACATACTGTAAGAGAGACTATATAAGGTTTGTTTCTCATTTTCCCCTTACCACCAAATTACAGTTTATTAAAACAACCTCTTAAGAGATCGGTGCGAGTTACGCTCTCAGGAGTTCTTTGACGGAGTCATGCGTTGTTGATATGGTTTGTGTTGGCTATCGTCTGTGCGAATGTTTTATTATTCGTCTCAATTATGAACAGACACCGAGTTAACGGCAAGGTAGGTTATTGTTTCGACAGCTTATCTGACCCCGAAGTATGCCCAACTGATTTGCTTCAAATCAATCGCTCGCTTCGAGCTTTCTGTCGCCTTACTCGACTCGAGTTTTAACCTCGATTTGGTCACAGCCGCGCCGGCATTGAGGAAAACAGCTAATTAGAAAGAAATTCACACCAGCTCCTGAAACTCTGTTTCGGGAAAATGTATTTCACACTTAAGTTTTCCGACTCCGCCTTCCTCTTATTGTGGCTTGGCTGGGCGGGAAAGTTTGCGCTTGTTCGCAAGCAGGAGGCAAGCCTTTGATTCACTTTTGCGGTTTGGTTGATTTCCTGGTATTATCTTCCTTAACGAACCGTCGCGCTAAGTGAAAATCTGCAAACGCCCAGAGTAAAGAGAACGTTTAATTCTATGACTTGTATATTTCCTAAGTAACCCAGGAGATAGAGGGGTACGAGTGTGTTTGCCCAAGTTGTTATGAAAAGCGGGTATTTACCTTTACAGTTTTCACTGAACTTGCAGGTTGTTTGGTACGAAATGCGCCAAATGTCTACAATCCTTCAACAAGAATGATTTCGTGATGCGTGCACGCAGTCAAATCTATCATATCGACTGCTTTCGCTGTGTTGCTTGTAGCAGGCAACTTGTGCCTGGAGACGAGTATGCTCTTCGTGACGATGGCTTGTTTTGCAAGGCGGACCACGAGATCGTGGAGAAAGCTACTGCGACGGCACAAGCAGCTCATGTAAAGAACGGACAGGGGACTACAGGAACACGAGTGGGGGGTGAGTGTTTTTCTTTGGCCACTGCGGTAGGTCTTCTCGCCTTCAAGTTATCGTCCCTAATCAAATTGAAGCCCGATAACGCTATTAGCAAGTTGCATTTACTGTACATATCAAATGTACGCAAACCAGTGTGTGCAGTTTTGCTCGTAAACGGTGTGATTTAAAAGGCTATCAGTGGACTTTTGGAGCACCCTCTTGGTAAGGTGAAGTTAGGAGACGTGCGTCTGTCTGACATGTGTGCAGATTCTCAATCACGACTCAAAATGTCAACGCGCACTGAACATATGCAGTGTTCTTATTTTACAGAAAGAATTTAATGTTTGTTGGTGGTGTTTGTACTATTCAATTAGTTTCAACAGAGTTGAGTATCCATAACAGATCTCTAGTGCTTAAGCGTTATGAGAGAAGAATACGAAATCTTTTTTGAAACTGACAAAACTTAGTGGCCGATATTGTATTGAAAAGACAACTTTATTTGCCTAGTATTCGGAATCTCGTTTCTGTCTCCAACCACATCCGGTTCAATAAATTTCGTCCTTCACTAAGCTTGCGCTCAATATGATAAGGATATTAAAACATGAAGAAAGAAACATTGAAAGAGTGTTTTCCGATGATGTTTATAGAGCGATACAAGTAGAACTTTTTAATAGAGAAGATTGGAGCAGCTAATATAACCGTTTAGAGATTTGTTATGCCAAGTGCTTGATGCCAGCTTGGAAATTTCTCAGCAAAGGTCGCTCGATCTCTTTGTCCTAACTGGCACAAATATTATTTTGTAGGTCAAACAAATGGTCATCCCGAAGGCTCTCCACCGAAGCGAAAATCCGAGAAAACGACTCGTGTTCGGACTGTTTTGAACGAAAAGCAACTTCACACGCTTCGAACATGTTACAATGCAAACCCCCGACCTGACGCTATGATGAAGGAACAACTCGTAGAAATGACGGGACTGAGTCCTCGTGTTATTCGTGTATGGTTTCAAAATAAACGCTGCAAAGACAAAAAGAAATCGATGTTAATAGGAAAACACGATCCAGCATCGAGGCAGTCTTCGCAAAGCGGGGGAAGCCCTGACCAACAGGTGAGATTCGAAACGAAAAATTATTTATATTTCAACTTGGTTCCAACCAGTTCTGTCTGAGCTGACCTCTGTGTTGTGAGCCTAATCAGGCATCTTCTCTCGACCTTACGATATATTTCATGTCGCTGAAACTACAGTCGTTCAACTATAAACCACAAAATTTCTAACCAAATTTACCGGCCCAACATAAGCCGTATGTAATTATAAATTTTTTGTTTTTCAGTTTCATTGCTGTTGTTAACGTAATTGGGGTAGTGAGAGAGAGAGAGGTGTTAATACACGCGTGCTCAACCGTCATCTGACTATTAGGATTTTTCTGTCAGCCCTTTCGTTTACTTTAGCGATGTGGGATTCTTCCAACGACAGCAATCGATAAGAAATATTTGTTTTCTTCGTATGCCAACTTCAGTTTGAAGAGAGATTTTTCGGTGTCAAGACGGCTTGATTTGTAAATCACTCCAAAAGTTTTGACTATGAATACAGCTGCGATCCATGGAAATGTTTTCTCAGTAGTTTGAATATGACACTTTTTCGTATTCCTATCTGTTTCTCTGTGCCAAGCACCTCATTCAAACGTCACCTTCTGAAAATGAGCTTGGTGGACGTTATTTCTGTTATGTAACTTTGGAGTTATAAAGCCAGTATTTTCTCGTTTTGTCCAACAAAATGCCGCTTCGATCTAATGAAAAACAATTATCTGTTTATATGGGCACAGCATGAAGTCTCCCTTGGTATTCTGTGTGTTTAACTAATAAATTTGCAACTTCTCTTAATCGTGGTTACCGGGCGACAACAAAACTCTCGTCTTCTGTTATATTTTTGTACTTATGTTTTCTTCTTTCTTTTTCAGACTGTTACGAGTTTGCAATCTGTATGCTCGAGTTCACCCGGTAGAACTGTTCCTCAACAGGCTCTGTCGGCAATTACAGGGTCTGTTTCTGGTGGTTATTGCACAGCGCCCGGTGGAATACGACCAGATGTTCCTCTAACTGATATTCCCGGCTATCAACCTTGGAAAGCGCTGAACGAATTTGCAATGCATAATGATATAGAACAACCTCCTTTTCAACAGCTGGTAAGCGCAACCTTCTGATGTGATGTCTTCATCTCCACAATTTACTTATCGTCATGGTCGACAGTCCTTTCCCTGAAAATCTGGATCACGTTCATATTTATCGTCTGAAACAAGACGCTACGTTTAGAGAAATTTGCAGAAGTCTACATTCCAAATGTCCGGTATTCCATTTCCTGATTTAGATTTTTCTTGAAGTGTGGCATGCATACCGCCAAGTTATGCATGTTTTTTTTTTTTTGCGGGTTTGAAGGATAGTTAAATAGATTTTTGTCCACATTGGAAGCTTTGTTTTTTGACAGAATGAGCTAGAACTTGCAACGAATTCTGTTTTGCTTCTTTCAGCACAAATAAGTTTTTATTGAGAAGGTCGGCTGATGGTCTCTATCGCCTTTCATTTTTTAATATCTTAACTGGACTTAAGTTAAGCGTTCTCGGCGTTTATTTTACTGTGATTGGTTCTTAAATTTGGCTATGGAAAGCCGTTAAACGCAATTCTGTTTTCGTTGTCTCAGAAACGTTTTAATGTGTTAGGATGTTTTGGAGGACTCGCTAGCTCTTCTTCTTCTCAAAATTCATTTTCAAACGCTTTGAAAATGAGTTGTAGTTCTGACATTGCTTAATGAGAAATTCAGTTGTCTTTGTTTTTATTTCGTCATTCGTCAATTTCTGCAAGTACAAAGGCTTTCTGTTACTTCTCTTTGAGTAAAGATTCTTTTTTCATCGACTGATGTAGCGCGTCTTTACCTTTTCATGGATATAATCTGTGGGATTGACTCAGTAGTCACCAACTGTATATTCAAATTTGTCGTAGAGAGTTTGCAATTAAATTTGAAATTTGTTCACATTAGACAGCATTGTACGTTCGAATAATAGCTTCACACCTCCAACAAAATATCTGGCTTAACACTTTCTTCAGCTCCAAAGGCTTTGTTCAGAGAGTTCTGTTGTTTTGAACCAAGCAATATCTTCACCTAAATTAGCTATCTCTGCGTCTGGATTCTGGTTTAGAAAAAACGGATGTTGTTCTTGATCACTGAATCAACTCTTGTCAAGGTTTACTGTTTGAAAGCGCACGAGTTTGATGTGCTCAGAGGCAAAGCGAAACGCGGACTCGCCGCTTTAAAGAAGCTATTGTTCCACTTTTTTTTGTGAAAGAAAACTCGTTCTTAAAAGAAAAAGCCTTGACTTGGATCACGAAAACGCTTACTTGACTAAAGTGAAGGAAATTAAGTTTGCATAAATAAATTGGACTAAAAACGCAATCTACAATTTAGCTCTTTTGAAAACTGCAAGCTACACGTAATTCAAGAAAACAATGCTTTTGTGCTTCTCACTTTAGGAGATTTGGCATTTGTGAAGAAAGAATATTGTTACGAGTGGCGACTGTAGTGTACCTGCTTGTTGCTGGCATAGTCTGCTACACAGAACACCTCATATCTGCGACAGCGTCAATGAGTTTGAGGCTCTTGTAGTCACGATGCTTTAGGTTTTGAGTTGACTGTTATAACTAGCAAGAAGAGAGGTAATTTGGAATGAGGCAGTCTATTTCATTTAAGGATATTTGAGTTCTGAAGGATTTTTGTAAATTAGCAAATGCATTCTTCACGGTCGATTACTTCCGCTGTGGCAGCATCTCGCCACATGAGCAAAAAGTATCCATCGTCAGAATTTGTTAATTGTTTTAGCACTTAGAAGATTTGAGAAATAGTTTCTTCTTCAAGTAATGAGTAGCTTTGCTTTATTTGTCTGAAGTTTGAAACAATTCCCAAGCCGGAACGGAAAAGTATGCACTTGATCAGTTTACCAACAATTTATTTTATTGATTCACAGCGAGTGCACAGTGATATATGCACGACGCAGATTGCATGTACGACTTGGCTTCAAGATAAAGCAATATTGTAATATAAGACCAAAGCCTTGAAATTAACTTTCAACCCAGAAACTAGCTCAAAAATTCGAAACATTATTATAAAATTATGCGTGGCAGGAAAAGGAGAAATTGTTTTATATTCTCAAGTTCCAAGTTTTGCACTCACCAAGAGTTATCTTGTCTAAAACTTTCTTTCAATTCCAGTTTCCAATACTTTATAAATAGCTTTGATATTAAGCCTCCTAAAAGCCAGGTACTTGTTTAGTGACAATAGTTGTAGTTTTTGTTGTTTTTTCCCGTCTTTTTTGAAAGCCCACCAGCTTTTTAGTTGCTTTTTCGTATTCATCTCCGACCTTTTTCCATTTGATATAATTGCAATGTGTAGACTGAAAGCTTAGTGATAAAAGAAGAGAGAAGAAGAATCTTTGCAAACGGAATACGCTTTTTTCAAAGCGAGAATTCCAAGCCTTTTGACATTTATTGTTAGATCAAAATAACCATTGCCTACTTCTCCCGCCCTCTCTAAGTTCGATAAGTAAATAGCGCTGTCCAGAACCTTTTCGTGTAGTAACCAGATTTCGCACAATAATACCGGCAGGCTTTCGAACCGTCTGTTAAAAACTTGTTTTCTTTTTCATGCTAGGTTCATTTCTCTGAGCAAGGTCCAGGCGGTTTAGGAGTGCCGCACTCTGAAGGAATAGTATCCTCCGGACACTGACGAAACTGAACTCCTTTGGTTGGGTTAAAATGTTCACAAACTATGGCAACATCTTGGCTGCCTGTTATTTGAAATATCTAAACTGAAAAGGAAAGATTTTCCGTGGCAAAAGTATAAAATATTATATTAATTCGCCTCCTATGCGAACATGTACGACGCTTTAAAGTTATAAACGGGGAAGTCCAGTACACATAGAATGTACATATATATATAGATATATATAAATGGAGCTGTATTGTAAGTCTGTAATAATATTGAAGAGATCTTTTTATTAAAAACTGTACAAATAATTCGCATGAGTTTGTTGTTTTTTCTTTAGCGCCAAAGAAAGGCAGATTCACATCATTTAAGAATAATACCAGTTGATCAGCCACCAAATTGATAAACTATAGTTGGTGCAAACTTATTGCTTCACCCCGGGGCAAGGCACGCGAGTTCATCAATGTTTTTGTTCTTTGAAACCTTAATATTTTTATCTCATCGGGAAATGTTAAGGCGGAATTCTTTTAATACTGGTCTGAATTAGGTGAAGACTCTTTTTTGAGTTCTGGTTAAACCTTTTCCTACTTTTCATTGTGTTATTGGTGTTTTCTAAACAAATATTGCCTGTTTCCGTGTAGCATTAGACGTGTCGTTCACCTCGTGAAGCTTTTGAAAGGCACATCATCATAGAATAGCCTCATAATGTTGACGGAAATTGAACTATAAGTTCTAAGGAAAACTCGAAAGTGTATTTATTTCAGAGTACATCCAACTAGTCAAAGCTGCAATTCAACATGCAGGCCGTAGTTTATCAGATGTTCTACGTGGTTACGAAGACGGTACCATAGACTCGGCGGTGCCATGTACACAAAGGCTTGTCACCTGTACTCGGCTTTGTTTCCTCAAGTGACAGCCAGTGCTCCGCCCTTAGTTTTCGTAGATTTTAACTGGCACCAGCGATACTAAACCAGGAAAGTATTAACACAAACATAAGTTGACACTTGGAGCGCTCAAAGAACAGAAATGCCACGAGGGGCGAATTTCTTGCCTTCGTGGGTTTTGTATATTTTGTTCTTTGAGGGTTTTGCCATCTATCTGATCTTATCTTCTGATTGTAAAATTTGAATGCGAAAGGCGTGGACCTGCGTCTTAATCACCGATTCTTATCGCCAAACTCGCGGAATAAAATTGTGTCGTTGTCATCCTCCTTTCCTAAGACCTAAGCGTATTAAAGCAGGTGTTTTCTAGCGATTAAGTTCAGTATTCCCAAAATAATATTTTCCTTCCCCCTATTATTACTTCTTCCCTCTGGCTGTGTGAAATTGTTTAGAAACTGCCATTTTATCATACATGCTTGTGGCTTGTTTTGATATGTGTCTCCTTCTGTTGACATAGAGTTTCCCGTTTCTTTTTGTCACGCTATTTAAGTCTGGCCACCCATTATTGTTTGTTTGTAACTTTGTATGTCTCTCTACGAAACTGTCTCGGATTCCACACCTTTGAATTGTTCTTCGCTGTGCTGGAACTTCTCAAGTTTTCAAGCAAGCGCCACACGTGCTCCCTGAAGCATCGTGATTCTTTCTAGATTCCTATTTGATTGGTAGCGTCTACAGACGTAGGATCTAGGAGATATCTCCACACAAAAACCACTGGCGCCTTAAAACTTAAAATACAACAAATAGTTTCCCTGGCTATTTTTCTGCGATTATTTTTCATCCATTGTCATCCTTTGTCTTCCTTTCACACTTTGAAAAAAGTCATTACATTTTGGTGCACGTTACTAATTTTAATGAGCTCCAAACGGCAGTGTTAAATGGCAAGCCTATTAAAGTATTATAATTCGTTGAAGAGAGCTTTGGCGGCAGTTGCAGACGACACTTGTTTTGTCAGTACTCAGTTCACAACCCGCTGAGAAAACAGATTAACGTCCTTGCTCGATTTCTTCAATTTCGTCCGTTCAATTTAAATCATTCCACTGTTTTTCATCTATATGGATAATTCCTAGCACTGGAACCCCTTTATGCTTATTTTTATTTGGTGTTTCATTATTTTTTATCAAAAACCCGTGGGCGATATTTGCAGATACAAAGTTAAAGAAATGATAAAAAAAATCGGTTTCACATATTTTACTTTTTGAAACTCGACGAAGTTCAAGTTAGTATTTCCCGAACATGTTCTCTCAGAGGTGAAATTGTATTGTACTTAAAAACGGTTTTGAAAGTAAACACGAAAGAAGCTCTCAGATAAATATATTGTGCGATAAGATATACAAAGTGTACCTCTAAAATGAAACGTACACATAAGAAAAAAAGATTTATATAGGACCGAAGCGACGACAATATTCGATAAAATGTGAATTAGAAGAGGATTGTTTACAACCGCGTTTTCAAAATGCACGCGTGCGTGATTTCAGACCATGTCCATGTG
Source organism: Umimayanthus nakama (assembly GCA_027574985.1). Lineage (NCBI taxonomy): Eukaryota > Metazoa > Cnidaria > Anthozoa > Zoantharia > Parazoanthidae > Umimayanthus > Umimayanthus nakama. The sequence goes on along the minus strand of JAOBRG010000016.1, from coordinate 11,263 downwards.
TTTGGTTTGCTTATCGCAATCATGAGTCGACTAACTTGAAACCTTATTTGAAATGAATCAAACACGATACGGAGTGACGTGAATAAAATCGTTCATTGACTGGGTATATTCACGCAAATTTCTTTCGTTCAATTGTTGATTCCAGCATGTACAGCCGATATTATTCTAAATACACTCTTATTTTACACTCAAAACAACTTCTCTCAACCAAAACAACCAGTTCCAAGTTTCAGTGGGCGGTTTCGCTGTATCACCGTTTAAAACCACATAAAGCGCGCTAAAGATTGGCTTGAAAGATTCGTGAGCCGACATTGTAATTGTTCCATTCGATACAGGAGCGCGCGTGTAAATTACCTGCCTGCCTGCCACTAAAAAATATAAAAAATAATCTTCAGTGTCTGTTTCATGCGAGCACCTTCAATGCATGACTCATATAGGCTTGTGTGCTTTCAAATGTATAGGACTTGCACTTTCAATTACCAATATCGCAAGGTGTTTTAGAATAGCTTGAAGCTGAAATCGTGCAATTATGGCTTCAACATATCTACTGCTGATTTAGAGCCTGGGCGGCCCATGAAGCACTTTCACTGTCTTTTTAGGATACTTGCGAAAAAATGTGGAACAGCAATGCGGACACAGCATTGCCACAGCTGATTATTTAGAAACTTAACGATTGACCTTTCCAACCCTCGGTGCTAACACATTGTCGCTTTGGTGAAAAATGCCGCCCGTCAATGAAGATTGGGGTTTATGCTATGTAGCTAAATTGCGACCCATTAAAGCAAAGCTCGATTGACTTCATTCAACTAGCATTAGCACCAGTTGGTAAGAAACAATGCTTCACCATCGACTTGACGTACACAGTATATCTTTCGTCCCCTCACCACCGCTCCCAAGTTCCCAAAACGAACACTGGTTCAGGTTTTTTAGACCACGTACAAACCTAGTGCACGTGTTTTTGTGATAACATAAGGATTGTGTCTTCTCGGTCAGTAGTTGAAAGTGGGTTTCTAGTTTTTTTATTGGTTCAAAATCCATTTATTTTGTGTTGCTCGTTGTTTTCCATTGTTTCAATTATTGGGTAAAATAAGAGAATTTGACACTGACGCTTAAACAGTTTTAAGCTCTAAACAGATTCATATTCAATCGACAATCCAATATATCCACTGAAGTCGAACTGGGACCATGTCGGGAAAAGTCATCTCCTCGCACCTTTCGCGCTAAGACGTGTCGGATATAGTTTATGACTCGGAAGTGCTCCTCTCGTTTATACGGTGTTGTTTGTTCATCTCCATCAAAGTCAATTTTGGACGAAGCAAAGCGAGGACTTGTTTCTAGAAAAATTTGAAATTATGGTACTTTGTAATGGGATTCCCGCATTTGATTATTGCAAGATTGTTCTGAAAGTTTAGATGCGAGTAGTTTGCCTCGTCTGTGTGTGTGCGTGTGCAACTGATCGTCACATTGTGAGACGACACTCGAAAGCATTTCCTCGGTTTCAACTTGCAAAGGTCACTTTCTGAAGACTTGTTCTAAGCAAGCTTCAACCTGCGCTCACGCCGGGTAGTGTTGTTACATTTCTATAAGCGTCTGAGGCAATAAATAGCTTTTTACAACAAAACGTTGCTGTTACTACGATTTCGTGGTCCTTTTTTCTTCTTAAGTAGTTGTGTATTAGATAACGTTTATACGCACTCAATTATTCAAGGGCCAGGCACACGAAGCAACAGTTGCATGAAGCTGCATCAAATGGTCAAAAAGAGTTAATATTTGCACAAGGTTACAGGAGGAATGAAAAAAGGTAAATTAAAAAATGCGACATAATGGCTGAGATGTCAGTTTCAATTACTTCAACTGGTACATTTTTAGTGTAATGGAATTGTACAAGTTGTTAATTAAACAGTGACTAGTGTATGGTAGTTCTTTTTAGAATGCGCGCTGAGTTTGTAACCTTGGTTTACACCGCAGTATGTCTAATGCTTGTAAAGTCTATACGGTGAACAACTGGTTTGAGTAACATATCCCATATGAAAAAATACACATGGGTAAGTGCATGATATTGCACGGAAACAGCACCTGAAAAAGAAAAAAATGTTTTGAATTAAGTTTAAAGATTCCTTTACATAAAATCAGAATAAATGTGATCACGGAAATAGTGAGGAATCTACTGCAAGTGGGTTGTGTGTGCAATGATAAGAACAGATTTCGTTTTTTGGATTAGCGGATCCCAACGTTCTTGATTGTTGCTTCAGTAAGCCTGAGGGAAGAGGAAGAATAGAAGAAGAACAAGAGCAATATGAAAATGAAGCAGCAGCTTTTTAGCCCCTTTTCAAACGCCGTGCTACAGTCGTGCCTAACTCACCCGAACTTGGCACGACTTTAGCACGGCGTCTAAAACCAACCCGCGCCAAAGTTGTGTAGCACGGCAAGCTCACCCGCCGTGTTTAAGTCGCACCGAAGTCGTGCTGAATTTGTTGCATAAAATATAAATGAACTACAAACGTGGTCAAACCGGTTTTGATTTTCCGGAAACAAGGTTGCGCCGAGTCCGACCTTAGTTCGACTCAACTGAATTCGGCGTTTGAAACCGAGTCGAGCCATCGATCTAGCTTGGCACGACTGTAGCACGGCTTTTGAAACGGGCCTTAGTTCCAATCTTTCACTAGTACACAATGAGTAAGTTATTTCGTATTCTGTATTTGATTCCAGTAACATTTTTGGTATAAAACAATTAACATTTTTTTAAACGCAACTGAATAAGAATATACGCACTGCTTTCTATTCCGGATCTTTCGCTAATGATAATGGAGGTAATTATAACTCAAAGAGCACAATTTAAATAGGCTTAGCTACTAATATACAATCGTCTCGATTGTTTTGCAAAAAGCAAAAAAAAATTCACATAATTTAACTAAAGCGTATCTTTCTATTCAAACTGTTCAAATCTTTTGCGCTGCTTTTTATTTACTTCGAAAATAAAACTCTAAGAAACACTTTAATGCGCTCTTAGGGTGAATTTCTTGATTAAGAAATGTTGCATTAACTATTTTCATATTGAATGATCGAGTCAATACAACTTAGTTTTAAATATAGATACATACTTGAACATTATATATAAGGAAGATATTAACAAGATAATTTGAAATATTGGTGTATTTTAACTATAATCTGACTTACTTTTTGCTAACCTTCAATATGTTATATTAATACAGTATTGCAGATATTGCAATATCGTCTAAAACCAGCGCTGTTTTCCTCAATAAAAAATGCGTACATACTTTTTTCTTTCAGTTGCATTTTCATTGTTTTGGGATATTACTTTATCACAATTGCGGTATGTATGATATAAAATAAAACTTTTAAGATATCAGTTTTAACAAAAAACTGAAACTGACATTATCAAGGACAAATACGCCTTTCACATGATAGTTTAAGATTATATATACTGTATATAGTCTCAACCTACAAATATTTAGTTTTGGATTGTGGAGTTCTTGAAATTGCATATACGTTTCGTCAATACAGGATGCTTTGTTATAATCTAAAAACCCTTATTTGATTCAATTCAAATGACAAACAAAAAAGAGAGGCTAACTTTTAACTGAGTATTCATATTGTATATAATTCTTCCTCTGTCGCAGCCTATCCAATCTTTGATCGAATTTCTCACCCGCCAACGAACGCTTATTTCTAAAATTCAGCCAAACAGGTGATCAAGATCTTTATTCCTTTCACGTTTCGGAAAGAAAAAGTCAAGCCATATCTAAACAACTCGTGACAATATCGTCGTCTAGTGCCGATGAACTCACGGCCAACATACCCTGGGAACCAGATCAGAGGCAACTCGCTTGACTAAGGGATAATTCATTTTTTATGGCTGGGGTGCCAAGAAAAATTGAGGGGAAAGGGATTTTTTTAGATGTGAATGGACTGGTTTGAGGGAGGCACTCAAGGGAAAAACTATAGGGGGAGGGTCATGCAAAACTTTTGAGAATGATTTTTTTCTTTTCTGTTAGTGCCATAAAGGTTGTTGAGACTGTAGGCATCTTTTATTGACTAATAAGTCGCCTGATAACTTTTCTTTTTGATCCAGTCACAGCTACTGAAATCGAGTTAGAGATATTGTCTTTACCTAACAATAAGGCACGTGGCCTTTACTCTTGTCGTATTAAACTACTAAAATGCTCTAGCAAAATTTTAAGTATTACTCTTGCAAGAATATTTAACCTATCCGTATCTACAGGATGCCAAAAAAATCTAAAATAATACCAATCTTTAAAACTAATGATGATATAGATGCTAATAATTACCGACCTATATCGTTAATTACCATCGAATTTTAACAGAATATGTGAAAAAAATTATGTATAAAAGAATTAAAGATTATATGGAAATCCATGATATTCTCAGCTCATCTCAGTATGGTCATTCATCTGAACATGCTTTACTAGATATGGTCTATAAGATGGATGCGCGTTTATACTCTTGCGGAGTTTTTATAGATCTTAAAAAACATTCGATACCGTAGACCATAGTATATTATTAGAAAAGCTACAATATACCGGATTTCTAATTTCGAGGAAACTTGACAAATAGAACTCAGACCACACAAATCGGAGCTCATGTTTCAAAGAATGACAAAATAACCTGTGGTGTTCCTCAAGGCTCGGTATTAGGCCCTTTAATGTTTCTTTTATACATTAATAACATACAAGACTGTTCTGATAAACTTCAATTCTTTCTTTTGCTAACGACGCTAATCTGTTATACGCTGATAATCCTCCCTAGAACGTACTGTGAATAGCGAACTCAAAGGTCTCTGTCGGTGGCTCTCATCTAACAAGTTAATTCTGAATACCAAAAAGTCAAATTTTGTTATATTTTGTCCTTGGCAAAAAAGTAACTTGCATCGCAAGCTTCAAATGTGTATGATACCGCTTTGGACAAAAGTGTTCCTCTCGAAAACTAAAGATTGTGTAAAATACTTAGGTGTTTCATTAGACAAAAACCTCACTTGGAAAAAGCACATCGATATTATTGCGACTAAAATAAGTAAAACAGTAGGACTGATTGCTAAACTACGGCATTTCGTTTCGTTCCATACAAATTATTAAATTTACCAATCACTGATAATGCCTTACTTACTTGGAATAACATACTAGGGCCAGGCCTGCAACACTTACCTTAATAAAATCTTTTTACCACAACAGAAAGCTCTTAGATTTGTGAATTTCGTTGACAGGAAAACACATGCCATCCCCTTTTTTCTGGATGCGAAAATCTTACCAGTTAGTTTTTTGTAATATCGATCGACAGCCGTTTTATTGCATGATATTCATACAAACTTTATAAAAATCTTGTAAATCTGTTTGTTAATGTATCTGATGTTCATACCTATAGTATCAGATCTTCAGCAGCCAACGGCCTCTGTAGGAAAAAGTTCAATCTTAAAAGTACAAAAGCATTCATTTCAAGTTTATGGTGTAAAATTGTGGAGCGAGATACCACCCTCATTGAGAAACAAAACTAAATCCAGCTTCAAAAGAAATTAAAGCTCTCATCTTTTTACTACACTACTTGAGCAAGACAACTATACTTTAATGCTTGAAAATATGAAATTTCCTTTTAGCAATGACATCTAACATTTACATCACGTCATTATATCAACATCCAATATATGTTTTAAGTTTCCTTATTTGCCATAATAATTTTTTTCTTTGTTATTTAATTTGCAAATGTATTTATTCATTACTTTAATATAAAACTAACCCCTGCCCGCCTCGACTATCAACGCTATAAGTAAGCATGATAAAACTGTACAATTACATATTTTGTTAAAAAAATGTTGTTGTTGTTAAAGGTTATTCTGATATGTGGTTAGGTTTTCAACAGCAGGCACGTGGTATACTTGATCAGGTATAGAAATTATGGGTGAATGGCATTGACACCAAAATAGAGCACAGGGCACATCAAAAGGCTATCAGTGAACTATATATAAGTTTGAATAAATGTCTGCTTGATCGGCAGAAAGGTGTTCAGTTTCTTGAAAGGATTTATAGTGAACGAAATGGTTGAAAACAGAATACCCCAATCATGCTTGATTATATATATGTATATAGAAACATCGATACTAACAAGACCAACATACTAGTTTCGAAAACATAGTACTTGTTTGGCTTGGTTTAACTTTAAATAATATTGCTGTCAAAATGAATGAGAAACTGAAGCTAATTCTGCTATTCTATTTCTTTTCAAATGCTCTGCCAAGTTGTAAACGTGTGGCTACGATTGAGATCTGTTTTACTAGTATGGCATCAATTGTCAGTGAATTGTAGACTTGGGGCTATAAAAACACAACTCTAAAGAAATCTTGCCGACAATCCAACCAACTGTGTTTACAGAACAAACATGAAATCATACTACAACTAAAGACTCCAGTTCGGCATTGGCTTTCGGTATGCTTGCTTGTTTATCCAAGCGCTATTTTGCCGTGGGAAAAAGTGAAAAGAAAACACGGGACACAATCCGAGCAATCGTCGAGTTTCTTCCACTGGTAGGTCATATGAAGGATTAACTGTGTTCGGAGATAACAAATCTCTCATACTCTGATAACGATAAGACTTGCGAATGTATTGCAAACGTTGAAAACTTTTGCTTGTTGTTTTTGGTCGAGGTGAAACTAGAGGAAACCTGTTTTTATCGCTTCCCTTCGCAAGCGGAAACCTTTGTGCTATCTTGTGCAAATACACCATTCCGAACATTCTTTCACACCCTTGTTAAAATTTGTGTTCCCACAATTATTATTGCTCTAACCGTGAGAAAGAACAGTAGTCGTTTACCGTGGGAAAACTAGTCTATTTGCAGACACTTCAGAATGTTATAAAGAGATTCATGATGGCGCGAAACACTCAGACAAAGAAAGAGGAAGACATTGTTTAACCAACGTTGGTGATCTGGAAACAAAACACAAATAGCTGGAATGCAAGTGATTTTATCACCGAGATTAAAAACTGATGATTGCAATCTGCGATTGCCAACACCCATCCCATAAAGTTTATTTTCGTTTGGTTGTCAAACAATGTTGATGAAGAGTATGGATAGTTGAAGAACGGAGACAGACCTGAAAAGTATCGGGTTTAGATTGATTGGATTGGCCCAACAGAATTGAACATTAAGTGTGTTTAAACACATGATCTAAAATGGCTGTTTACGTGAATCCTGAACACAAAGGATTCTGCAAATTTTTCTAGAGTTGCTTTTTGTCAAGTTTGTCTTGATCAGTCGATGAAATGTGAAATGTTGACTCAAGACCACAGTAAAATGCTAATGATCTTCACACGTAACTTGAGTCGATTTGATCAGATCAGTTCTTCAATTAAGCCGGAGGATTTGGCTGCCAAATCTAGTTGGGTGGTATGGAAAAATATATATTTGTATGATGTGTTTCTTGGGTGTGCTTTTTCTTTTGTTCGAAATAAACAGTGATGAAGGAATGTTGCATTAAGTTTTATCTCGCGTTTAAAATTAAAAGTTGTTGTTGTTGTTGTTAAGGATTTTTTGAAGTATGGAGTGCGTACACACAATGACGCACATACACATACACATACATACATACATACATACATACATACAAACATACGTACAAGCTTTATTTAAACACGGTAAAATCTTTAGTAGTAACATTTTATATAAATATATATAAAAATACAGTCACAGTTTACAATTATTGATATATGCATATCTTGTATATATATGAAGAATACAATTACTGATTTACAAGATTGCCATGTAATAATAATAAACCTTAGCTTTATGTGGAAGTTCATTAGGTATGCTGAGACAACTCGTTAATTGGCTCACAGGCAGCCAAAGCTTATAATGCGATACTTGCAAAATGCGTTTCATTTTCAAAGACTTTGTATTGGATATTAACCCATTTCTCAATCCTAGAATACTGCTATTATTGTGGAAATAAAGTTTACCTACCTTCAGTTCACCTTGTGCTTGTCTGTAAAAACGCATTTTGCAAGTATCGCATTATAAGCTTGGGCTGCTTGTGATTGGCTAAGTGAAAAAAAAGCAACGGATATCCAGAGGGAGGGAATTCCATAAAGAAGCCTCATTCTAGCATATTGCTCTTTTCAAGTAGTTGGTACGAGGTTTTGGCAAGTTAAGTTTAGCTTCGTTATCTCTTAGAGTATAGGGTGTGGCTCGATTTGTAAAACTGTTTGCGAATACTGTGGTGAAAGTCAATTCAAGTTTTTTTAACATGAGAGATGCCTTGTGCTTTTTTCTTCTTTTCGACAGATCGTCCCGGTGTAGACTCTCAAGGAATTGAGTTGCACTTGAGTCATAACTAGGTTTCGTTATTATTCTGGCCGCCCGATTCTGAAGTTTTTGCACTCTTGTATACGTCGGCACCGCGATGAGGCACAAGTTTGTGCACTGATTTTAAGATCAAACTCAGAAATATTTTACTTTTGTTTTAAAAAAGAAAAGGGAAAACGATAACGTTGGCCCAACACTTCAGTCTTTTTACACAGACAAGCCTATTTTTCTTGTAATAAAAACCTCATATAGATATCGTTAAAAGTATTTTCGCCCCCGAAAATATTCCCGGGAAGCATTGTTTCGATAATGCTTGCAAGTGTCAGCAGAGGCGTAATTGGGTTTTCCCTTCAGTGTGCACACTGAGAGTCTACGTGTGTTTAAAATACGGCTATCAAATTGTCAGTCACGGCAGTGTCCACGTTGAAAGAGTTCTTCGCCGTTACGGACTTTTAGTATTTTTGCTCCAACCACATGTCTTCTACAAGGGAACATGAATGAAAGTAAGTCTAAAAAAATTCAAGTCCTTCCGCGCTTCTTGAAGGAAGAAGCGAAGGGCATTTTATAAAAACCAAATCCCAGACATGAGAAAAAAGAACTTGCAGACACGGACCGCGGCGTTTGTTTTTGAGCCAGAGTAGCAGTGGCCAGGTGAATGTCCTTCAGCTTCAAAAAACGTAAACCTGCTGCACCCCAAGTACTATACACGCCTTTTTTTTTTAGAACCAGCCAGCTTTTGGTTCAGCTTGGGTTGTTCTTAATTTTTTTGCCAATTTCAGCCTCAAGTTGTTTCGTAAATGTTCTTGGTTCCTGATAATTTTAAACAATGAATAAGAGTCCCGAAACAAAATATGTAAAATGCCACTAAGAAATATGTGTTTGAAACTGTTAGTTAACGTGGCGAGCTTGCTTATCATACTTCCAGCACCCGATGGCATTGACCAAGCTAAATTCTGACAAGTTTTGTTTTCTCGTACATCTCCGAATCGGTGTCCAAGGATAAACTTCTTAAATAAATCTGTTAACTAAATTTTTTTATAAATTTGTTTGATCAAAATTTCAGCCTGGTGATTGCTCTTAGGTTGTTCTTAGTTTTTGGACAATCCTCAGTCTTGGTGTTCTTATCATTAAAGTTTGTTCTTATTAAAGAAAGCGTGTAGTAGTATGAGAGCTTCGATGCAGTTTTCACTGATTCAGAATTCTCAAGTATCAGCTTATAGAGTCACAATCTGATAGCGAAACGGCACTTGAGAAATAACACATATATCATCTGCCATAGCAGTACATAGCCCAGAATTCATCTGAGTGGAAAACCGTTTTTGTTTTATTGACGCGTGGGCCGAAGTTGCAGTGCCTTTCTTCGATTGACTCTTCCTCTTAGTCATGTTGAGATGCCAGGTGTAGATGTTTTTTGCACAATAAGTTAGAAGAACACAGTACGCGTTCAAGTACTGACAGTCGGCGTGCCACGGACAACTTCCGACTCCTCTATGATGGGCTTACACTAATAGGATTACGTTTATTTTAGAAACGAGGTGTGACGGTAGCAGCAAGAGGTAAAAATCACCGGGAAGTCTTTGTTCGCACTTCTCTCGCAGAATGAAATTGGGTCATCTCGACCACGCTAGAACTCTAAAACTCCGTTTGGTTTAAATCAAACTTGTCGAAATTTTCACAGCTCTTCGGCAGTTACCGAATGTACAAAACGAGGTCGGGACATTTTCAACAATTGTGTTGTGGTAAAGTTTAACGTCAGCTGTACTGTACGCGACTTGCTTCTTTTTCGAAATCTCAAAAAAATTTGCTTTGAAATATTAGCCACTCAAACACCTGTATTTACCCCGAGCGACTTTAAGGGGGTGTTAACATGGAGAAAATTTGCCCTTCTAGTAGGGCCAGACCTACTATGCGCGTGCCCCTGCATGGTCTATTGTTTTTCGCCGCTGCATTTACATGGTAGGTAAGGCGGCGCCCCTAATACTAAAGGCACTCTACCAGCTAGCCTGCAGGCAGGCTCACTTTTTTAGAGGATCGGGGAAAGAAACGCGGAGAAAAAAAATGCCTGCCCGTAGGCTATCTACCAGTTTGGTAGAGTACCACTAGCAGTACAGCTGAGTTTTTGTTTGTTTAGTGCATGTAGACACTCGAGGTAGGGCTAGCCCTACGTTTTGGTGGTCAAATTACTATGCACGTGATGCTAAAAGAACAGCGAAAACTGCTTCGATCGTCAAGATGGCTTCGCAAACAAACAAACTTTTTCGAGTTCCGAGTTTTTCTGAACTAGAGCAATCCGTGGATGTCCCAAACAGGACGATTTTATTTTCAAAACGTGCCGTGCATACTGGTAGATACTATACAGCATAATTGAATTGAAAAGACAATTTGCCCAATTGCCGACGGGAACGCCAACAAATGCGAAATCGCCAGAACCGCTTGACCTCCTGCGAGTGCAATTTATACAGTCACAATTACAAAAAGAAGAAATCAACGACAGTCAAAGCCTACTTTATGAATCTAAATGTAGTGAATTTTCTCCCGCAGACGACAGAGCTGCTCAAGATTACTCGCCCCAATGCTAGGGATAACTCCCGGCATGTAAACATGAGATACGGCTAGCCCTACCTCCTGTAACGAGGCCCTTAAATACGCTTATACAAGATTGCATAAAACATATTTTGACAGTCATTTATCAAAACGCGCGGGAGAATTGACTTTGGATCAGAATCCCTTTTAAATTACATTTGTCAGGCTTTTGCAATTAAAGCAAGTTTCTATACTTATTTGACTCTAGAAATAAATACACTTTCAGTTTCAAGCGAAAGCGTTTAAACACGATGCGCAAACGCAATTTTTCGCGAAACATACCTCTATTCTGTCACCTTAAACAGTATTTGTCATTTGTATCAGGCCTGACACACATCTGGAAGGGAGAGGG
>JAOBRG010000015.1:14943-31993 GCA_027574985.1 Umimayanthus nakama | reverse complement strand
AATGTCCATTAGCCAGAGATAGCGAACCAATCATATTGCTTGAAACACCAACGTCACCGAGTTTGTATATGCTAATATTTTATATCGTTCGAAATTGCATTTGAAACTGATAATTTTGCGGTACAGCAAACTTTTCAGTGGCAAAATGTACTGATGGTCTCAGCTGTTTTTTTTAAACTTTGATATAAGAGTTGGATATTGAGTAAAACAGACATTACCAGAGGCCACACTCAGATATTTTAACAACGGGGGGCGGAAGGGCGACAGAGACTCATATTTCATACCCATAAAATCCCAACTTCAGAATTTGTCTACCCAAAAAATAAGCTCCTTTTTTTTAGCATACCCCATAAAATCCCACACCAGAAGTAAATTGCGCCCACGTTATTGTTCATTTGAGCTGATGAAAATAACAATACCTCAAAAAATCCGTGTGTTTTTCTCGCGACCCAAAAATTAGATTCTGCGTCTTTCATAGACCAGAAAAAAATGCTTTTCGACAAAATTTCAGACCCCAAAAAATCTCTCAGAACCCCCCGTCAGTCAAACTTTGAGTTGGGCCCCATTGGCTGTCACTTCACACTGGAACAAGTTGTGAATATAGTCAGCGTTGGTTGTATAGGTAGCGTTTGAAACATTTAGCTGCTGTATGTTCCTCAGTTAAACGTTTTTAGAAGCTGATAGCTGATAGCTTGTTATCCTGCTTTTCTTTTTCTTAAAAGAAACGACAACAAACTAGAAAACAAACCTAAAACAGAGAAATTAGTTCAGAGAGGCAAATTGAAAGTCAGTCAGACTTTCAACGCGTGTTGTTGACAGTCATCGTAGTTGATTTTGTAGTGATGTGTAGAATAGCTTTCTCTTTGTACAGTGAATTCTTCTAGTTCTGGACGTTATGGATACAGGTTTCATAACCTCTGGCTAGAATAACCTTTCCATGGTCAGTAATAGCTTTGTTGGTAATCATTGTGATTGTAGCCCGGGTTTGTAGCCACACCCTGCTATTCCATACCATAGAGGTTAATTACGTATTTAATACAAAGGGGCGTTGAAGACAATGTCGAAAAGGATACAATTACATATTCGCTTTCCGTATTTCACTTTGGGTGCTACAAACTTGTCACCAACAATCGTCCAATATTGGTAAAAACTTGCCACTTACAATCGTCCAATAATGTCTGCCGAAAAGTTTTTGATATATTTGATTGGTGGATACAAAAACTTTGTACAGCCAACGTTGAATGGTTTGCCTAGTTTTAGTTGTTGAGCTCCGCACGCGACATAATGTGCGCCAAACCAATTGTCATGAAAACACCTTTTGACTAAATTTAAGCACAAAAGAGTAGTTAAGGAAGTTCTTATGCAACATTTCTAGTGAAGGAATTGAGTGAGATATGACAATCTAGAAAACCGGGGTTTTTGTCCAAAGAACAGTAAAGAAGTAGAGTGACGTTTAAGACTAAACCAATTCCAAACCTTTTCCAGAAACCAAGCAGAGCCAAGCCAACTGTTGTCGTGTCTTATGGATATCTTTTTAAGGCGGCCAAGGTCACTCGTTGTTTTAATTTTGAAAACGTCTTTTCTGGAAATGAATAAAAGGAGTTAAAACAATAACTCAATGTAAACCCTTATTGGTTTTACCATGCACAGAAGAACTTCACTTCTTCTAATGTCTCTAAACTTAACGCAATGTCACGAAAGCAAAGAAGTTAAGAATTCTAATTGTTGTTTGCATTACGATTGCTGATATCTAGAACATATTTACGTATGAACAGTGATGACTAAAACAAGAACGATTCTTCAAAAATACGTACATTGAGACAGTGAACTAATACAGTACTATAACACCATAAATCGTTTTTTAAATAAAATAGTTTATTTTCTTTCATGTTCCGATCAACTGTTCTTCGAGGTTGCTACAAAGTATTCAGACGAGTTTAATATTTTTTCTTCCCTTATTACAGGGCTCAAAGCTCATCATTTTTCTGGCGCATCTTACGTCTAGCTTTCAAAACTTAGACACATTTCCAAAGAATTTACGGTGAGCACAGGTTGCAACGTTAGGAGCGAAGCTGGACATGAAAGGCATTCAACCTAACGCCCCTACATGCTTATTCTGATCACGTCTTAAGTTGTGGAAATGCTGAGGCTACACCGTTCGTCAGATAGAGACAAAAATAAATTACCGGCTTTCATAAGCAGGCAAAATAGTTAGATAAAAGAAATGAGAGAAGAACTTTTCTGTTTAGAACTCCAAGAACAGAGGAAACTTGCTGCGATTTTCAGTTGCACATCAACATTTGCGAAAAGGCACAGCGGTGCGGCTAACTTCAGATTTTTGAGTGCGTTTTGTAAAACGTTAGTCGCATTTGCGACCAATTGGTTGTTAACTTAGAGACCTGTATTACAATTAGTTATAGCATAGTATTGCCGAAAAAGAGAAGACAAATTGAGAGTGAAAAATTTAAAGTGATAATGATAGTGGTAGCAACAATGATAATAGTAACAGAAATAGTAATAGTAGTACGCATGATGATAAAGGTAATGATATTGCTATTTCGTGGTAGTGAAAATGAAAATGATGGGAATGAAATGCATTACCCAAGTTAAGTCACTGACGGAAATCATGACAATGACAACGAAAATTTTCTTCCTTTTTCTATACTACTTTTATTGCAAGCCTGGTGGTTATAATTTTGCAAAACGAATTTAAATAAAATATTGTTGCAGAGTTGTTGTATAACTAAGAACGCATCCACTCTTGTCATACTATTGTACCATTATAAACACTACTTACTGTCCGTTCTCAAAGTTGTTCTTACTGCCCTGCGCCTCGAGTTCCGCCTCCCCCGAGCTTCCCTTCTCTCCATATAAGGTAATGTAGACCCTGGCATCTGTACCAGCACCAAACACTGTCCCCGTGTACACAGACACATTGTACTCAGCCGCTGGGTTTTATCGATACAAAAGGAATAAGATACACTTGTTATATTGTTGCTGCAACTCAAATTAATTATAGAGATAGTATTGTTAATCTCTCTTTACTAGGTCTTGTAAGAGTTTCTCGATTTTTATAGTTTATGCAGCAGGAAGATATATTCCAAAGAGGCTAGAATCTTACTATTATTTCCTTAATCTGATCGCTGCATGCTTGTGTTTTAAAATCACTGTAATTTCTACTTATCTTACTAGTGTCATCTGATGTCTTTGCGTTTGTTAGTGGCCTAAAAGGTTTGATATCTCAAGAAAGAATGTTGTTGAATACGTTCATCATACATTTAATACAGAAAGGCTTCTCTTTTGAGCTTTATGGACAAGTATTTGATAATAATACTAAAAATGCAAATAATACGTATGTAATATCTTTATTAAGGATGCCACTTTCCCTGACAGCGATCTTCAGGAAGGTCTAAGAAAAACTACCTGTATCATAGCTAAAGTATACACGGTTTCTTTGCGCTATCCCCGTTGGGGGTGTTCGAGCCTGCTATTGCCATAATTTCTGCCCGCCTCGCTTTATGACTGGAAAAATGAAATATTGCAGTTTACAAAATTGTGATTTATTGAGAATAGGTGTGTAACTTAACTAGTTTAATGAAAATAGGCGTGTAACTAGGGAACTTAACTAACGAGGACATATTCATCAAAGAGGGCTGCTGGAAATTTTTCCTAATCATATTTGCATAATTCATTCGTTTGTTTCTTGTTTTGGTGTACCCTCACAAAAATTGAAATGATCTGTTGTTCACGTTCTCAGTAGAACCACAGATGAAGACAATCGAAAGGTGGCCAGCTAGTTGAAATTTCAAGAAAAATACTAAACGTTTGATCAATCAATTAAATATTGTAAAAAAGTAATAGAAATAAATAATATTCGACATTGACCGATCAATCAATCAATCAATCAATCAATCAATCAGTCAATCAATCAATCAATCAATCAATCAATCAGTCAATCAATTAGTCAATCAATTAGTCAATCAATCAATCAATCAGTCAGTCAATCAATCAATCAATTAGTCAATCAATCAACCAATCAATCAATAAATCAATCAATCAATCAATCAAATTATAATCATTTAATCCATTAATCACTCAGTCATTCAATCAATCAATCTTTTTACGATTCAATCAATCAATCAATCAACTGATCGACCGATCAACGAAACATTCAAGGAAATGAGAAGCAAGCAAATTTACACCAGAAGTTCCGGTATAAAAGACCAAGCCCCTCCTCTATTCACACCTGAAAGCTCCTAATTTAAAAACTCAAATTTTACAAGTACGACAAACTTGGCTAGTGTATGAGTCTTCTCGTTCTAGATACATGCGCTCTAAGGAGTGGGGTTTCGTATTGTAAGAAACACACATTTGGTGATGACTACTAGCGTTGTTTTGTAAACTTTTGCCTATCTTGACAGCTAGAAGTTCGATGTTTTACATTCAGAGTTTGGTTTTGAATTTCGCGCTGTGAGCAACAAGTAAGAAAACGATGAAGCATAAAATGGTAAGTGTTCACTTTACAAAGGCTGCGTGCTAACTAAAGGTGTGAATGGCCTGACCAGTCCCTTTTATAGTGTTATCGTTCAATCAAACAACCAATCAGTTATTCACTCAATCAATCAATCAATAAATCATTCAGTAAAACAACAGAATAACCGACCGATATTTTTATTTGATCGTTCGATCGATCGATCAATCAATCAGTCAATCAATTAATCAATCAATCAATCAGTTTATCTATCTATCAATCAATCAATCAATCAATCAATCAATCAATCAATCGATCAAATAATCAATCAATCAATCTATTAATAAAAATATCAATCAATCGATCGATCGATCAGTTAATCAATCAATTAAATAAGCAACTTGTCAAACTATCCTTTTAGTTAAAAAATTACAAAAAGAGAAAGAAACAACCAGGGTCATAAAATTTTTTAGCTACATTCTAAAATAACCTGACACACTGAGACTTGTTTTTAAAACTGGTGTAGACATATCTGTAGTTATTATATGAATATATATTTTGATCAGAAAACCTAATTGGCCATACATGATAAAAGGGAACTTAGAAAGAGAAATTAGAATGTAGGGCTTGGACGATAAGTAAAATTTAATTTAGAAGCTTCCTTGCAACACACAATTGTGTTTCTGTGGTACTATAAATGTGAAGATAAGCTTAATTGGTGAATACTTTGGCCTTAAGTATTATCACTAATTGGTCAGTACAACATATTTTTACTCACCTCTTACGGTAGCTGTCCACAGAGCAATTGTGAAAAGAATGACCACATGGAACATTATCTTCTAGTAGAGACAATCTGATTGAGATGAAGCAAAGTATACTTTAACGTTATCGTAGGAGAGTGTTGATAGCAAGGCCAGTTTTGCATTTCATGACAGTTCCCGTCCCCCCCAATGGTACTACTGTTTGAGCTTTTTTTGGATTACAAGGGAATGGAATCGAAGTTTAAAAGTTAGTGAGCGGTAAAAGTTACAGTTCCGATAAACTGACGAAGACGTATTATCATAACATGTGCGAGAAAGCCAAACAAAACTCATTTAATGACAAATTGATCTTCATCCTCTTATTCTTACAACAGGACGAACAACCGGATTAGAGTTGAGAACAAATCAGAACGTATAATTGCTATTAGTTTTGAAATATATACACTTCTCACCATATATAGTGTGTGTCAACCGGAGTTCCATGTTTCTTCCTTCCCATTGTATTGAAGATTGCTTGTTATGATAATAAAACAGTTTCTTTCAAAACAACTCGAGTCATGCCTTCTCGCACAAGCTCCCTCGGTCACATCTTATCACTCTAGTTCTCAAGAGCTTTTAAAATCGAAAACAAATCAGACATAATTCAAACATTGGGACTCGATCACGTCCAAGCCTCTATTCGTATTTTATCTTCCAATAAAGGAAGTTTCTTGTCTATTATTTATGAGCACGTAAATTTTGTATGTCTCTAGGAATCAGAGGTCGGCTGCCAAAGTGCGATGTAGCGGCTTTTAAGTAAAATGGAAACCAGCTACATTTGTGTCATTTACAAGAAAAATGGGTTTGATTTAGTTACGTGTCAATTTTGTTATGTATTTCTAAGTCTTTCATACTAGTGTTTCTTACATAGTTTTAGGTTGATAAACTTAAAGACATTTGACACCTGTTTTAGTGGATTTAAAAACCTGTTCTTTTGGCTCAGCAAACCCTAAATTCGCAAATGACGAGTAATCTTCGTGCCCCTGACTACCGTTAAACACTTAAATCAACAATAGCACGGCTAGAGCAAAAATGGAGTTTGTTTTAAAAACTAGTTTTCAAAATGTACTGTTGCTTGTTTTAAGTTATCTTAGCACTGGGAGGAAGCTGTTAGCTCGCTGACTGACACAGGGACCTGTTTGGCAATTGGTGTCTGTGTCCCAGTGATGCCCACCAGCCATCACTTACTCAAACCTGTCGTTTTTATTGTTCAAGAAGCTCAAAATTTAATTGCCATAACCACCCATCGCAAAGTTTTCTAGTTTCCAAAACACTAAACAACAAAACTATCAGTTTATAATCTGAACTGAGTTTGCGTGAAAACGATGGAGTGCCGGCAGAGATAATATTAGTTAACTACATGGAGACTCGACTCAAGTTTACAACAGCGCGGTCTTGGGCATACAGATTACTCTTACTAGAAAACACTTGATTCAAAAGCGTGGTAAAGGCATTTAAACTTTGAAAAATATTGTGACATGTTTCATTAAGTATCTTTGTGTTCACTTGACTTCCAATAACAACTTGCTGTGTGCTACGACAACAAAAAATGTATATCTTTGGGCGATCGACCATTTCTGTACATTTTCCCTGTCTCTGGGACTGTATGCAGCGCAGTTTTTCCACTAGAATTTATCAAGAAATGTTAAGAAGCTGTAACGCGTTATTTTGGTTTTTACTAAGAAAAATTTTAGAGAGAATGAAAAATGGAATTTAACTAATGGATGTTACTTTTTGACAGAGGAATCAAAGATCAACTAGCTAGAAAACATAGTGGTAATTGTAAATCCAAAAGAACCACGAGTATTTGAATCTTTCATAAAACTACTTTAGGGCGCGTTCGATTGACTCTATTTCGCAATAGGAATAAGTGTATTAAATACTTTGTTCAATCTTGTTGTTCACAGTTCCTGCAAAGTTAGAAGAAAACACAACTGAGTTGTTTCTCTTGCCCCAGGGCAATGCCATTTACTAGTTTATTGATTTTTCTGCCTGTTCCGGTATAGACGGAGTAAGGTCAATCGAATGCACCCTTAAATGAAGATTCACTTCATAAAAATAAAAACAGAAATTGGATTGACATTGCCGAGTTTTGGAAAACGTTGTGAACAAAGCAGTTCTTTTTTCTTTTTAGTGCGTATACGTCTTTCGCAACTTTGAAAAAATGCAAAATACTACATGAGTTTTGATCTGTCTAAAGCACCATTTCTCAATTTTGGCCTGTAAATTTACTCAGGAGCGACTGAGATATAATAAAGTTCACATGACCTTGAACGAACGAAAAATAGAAACGATTCAACCGTGTGTATAAGATTTACCACTATCTCGTTCGCAGACTCTTCCCCTTCTCAGTGAGAAAAAGACCCCTGTTGAGTCAGGTCACGTGGCATCCAGATTCTGTTTGCTAACCTCACGGCAATTTTATTATATTTGTTGGCACCCAAAATTTTGTTACCACGTGACCGAACCCAAATAAGGTTTTTCTTTCAAGAGGGAGCCAAGCACGCTAGCAAAGTTGAATTTACCAACGATTTCAGTGATGATTTAAAATTTGTTGTTGCACTTCTAGTATGCTTATGAAATAATCGGGCCGTGATTATGCGGGGTAAAACCGCGTTCACATGCAAATCTCTATACGAGTCAGTAGGCGTGTTATTTAGCAGTATGCTTTGGAGTGATATTAGGCTGCTACATGTGCAAACGAAAAAATTGTCTTAAATATTAACATACTGAAATGAAAACTTTATCCTCATATTTGCAATCTTTACTCTAAACAGCGTGACAAAACAAGTAATTTGTAAAGGCGATTTACGCTCTTTTGTGTCCCCTATGGTAGACACTCGGGACTGCGGGTAAAGGAGGGTTTATATTGCAAGTTCACCTCGCCCCAGGCCCTTCGACTGCGCTGGATAAAGACTGGGGCAGAGTTAACCTTGCCCATATGTTGAAGCTTAGAAAATATGTTAACTAAATGATTTTCAAGCAGTAAGCTACATCGTTTCAACGTGTTTTAAGAAAGTTTTCCTTGCAGTAAGAGGTCTAGCCTTGTCGCACACACTAGGTCTCACATATTTCGAACTGGTAGGTTATCAAATGAACACTGAAACACCTGTTGTGAATAACACGTATGACTGAACTCCTCTGGTTGCAATGCAAACTATGATGTAGTTCGTAACCCAGAGTAATATCTGTGAGACAGAGCCATAACAGTAACAAGTCCAATGTTGTTTGGATTTTGGTAATATTTCATCAATTACCTAAGTTTGTTAAAAAATAACTGAAAAACTAGGTATCCATTAGACAGGTCGGACTGGTGTTGAGCAGGAAGAAAATGGAGCAATTATCACTTAATGGAGTTTTTGGTGAATTATTAATAAATTGCTTTGCTACTGACTCTGTTGGTTATCACAAGGAAAATCCAAATCTTTTCTTGTGGGTTGGACAATATTTCCGTGTTCTCAGCTTTCTGAGTGTAAGTTGCATTGGAGGTGAGTGAAAACTAAATCTTACGGGGCGTTTTCTGACTCTAAAAAGCTTGGTGTTCGTTTGAAGATGAACTGCTCAGCTGTTTGATATTGTGGTCACGATATATTTTGGAGTATTGACATATAAATCAAAATATTGGGTGATACTTGACAAAACAATTTGGAATGAAAATATAACACAAACTCGTCAGTTCTTCTGCTCTGTCTCACACACCGAATGTGATGATCCAGCGTTTGACAACTGAACTTCGAGAACTTCAAGTAGGGAGCACAATTCGAATGTTCTGAGAAATACACATTGAAGCTCTGAAGTTATGAAAACACAACAAATAATGGCTATAAAAATGAGCTTAAAACCACTTTTGTGCTTTAATGTATGGAATGGTGCTATTCCAGTGTTCTGTGCTTGTTTTGTTGTGAAAACTAAGACAGTCTATGTGAAACGAGTTGTTACGTCTCAGTATTTTCGTTTCCACCGGACAGATGTTAATTATTTAGGTTGCTGACCTGACTGCAGCTCTTATCTAAAGATCTTCTTGTTTTGTTTTGTAATATTATTATCACTTCTATTTTTATTCATATTATTATTGCAATATAGTTGCAGGAAAACAAAACAATTTTCAAATTACTATACGCATTTGATACAAAACACGAAATAAAAACAAAACACACAGAACAACACAAACAAGCCAATAAAGGAGCAGCAACAACTTCATCCAATAGGCGGAAATAATCATCATTGAGTTCTATGATTTGTCAGGTATCGGAAAACTTCAATGTGCGAACTTGTATCATCTGGTGCTGTTTTAGAAGTTTATTATTTTGCAAATCAATATGGCTT
Organism: Umimayanthus nakama; assembly: GCA_027574985.1. Classification (NCBI taxonomy): domain Eukaryota; kingdom Metazoa; phylum Cnidaria; class Anthozoa; order Zoantharia; family Parazoanthidae; genus Umimayanthus; species Umimayanthus nakama. The sequence continues at coordinate 22,396 of JAOBRG010000015.1, read as the reverse complement.
GAAAAATCTGGAAGTATGAAGCGGGCATGAAATATTAACACAGAGGACAAGGAAAGGATCAGCGAGTGAGAGTCAGCAACTCAAGTAGATTTTCGGGTGTTTTTCGTTTGAAAAAAAGCATCAAAGTCACAGCTTGTTCCCAGCCTTTTCACCTTTCAATGCATAGCTCGGTTTCCAGGTCAGAATGAGTTTCTAGAAGGTGAAAGAAAACGTAACCGAAGGTGAATGAATATGTGTGGATCACACACTGTTTACCTACAACTGGAAATGTTGGTTACATGCTATACAAGAATTTGAAACATAAAATAAACTAGAAAATGGGGAAGACACGTCATTGTGGTAGCTGAAACGAGCGGCCAGAACCATAAAAGTAAGCCAGCGAGAAGAAAAAAAATTGGAACGGAAAGTTTACGATAAACGGACGTTAAAAGATGGATCACATGATTACAAAGTGTATTAATGCTACATAATTACCCCTTTAACGGTCAGGGCTTTAAGGTTTTCTCAATTCTTTTTAAGCAGCTGTTTTTTTTATCAGTTTGCGCGTTTTAAAGCGAATTCTTGTCCAGCCTTTTACAATCGAAAATTGTTTCGAGTTTACTCAAAAAACATGTAGTTTGTAATTTAAGATTTTGTTCTACAATAATATACCCGCTTATTAATGTGGTTTTTCAATAAAAATTTTTTTAAGTGATCATATTATGCTGATTTTTAAAGAAAATTAGGGCAGGTATATTAATGTCGACGAAATTCTCATAATAATCCATTTCATAAAGTTATGTCATTACATTGGCTCTTGTAACCATGGCAACGGCCTCATTAATACGTGACTAACACTATTGAGAAGGCAGCATTAAGTTACAATCATTCAAAGCATTGAAACCAAAAGGCTTGACTCTTTTTAGGGCTAACACCAAGAAAGTGGTAAAAACCTGCTTTCAGGGTTGGTCACCCGAATGTGTGCATTCCAAAGCATTGTAGAGAGACTCAATCCGTTAAGTTTGAGAAAAACAAAATATTGGAATATGTTCAAGGGTCTGAACTTGATCTAACGGTTTTACAGTACGCAGTTTTATGAATTGTAACGAACATAACATAATTTTCTAGGCATACGTACAATGCAAAGATCATGAAGACAACAAGTACGTTTCTGACTGTGGCTGCGGGCTTCCTGTGTCTCCTAGTTGAACAAGGTAAAGCAATTGTCAGGAACGCTCACTGTTTGTGGCTGTTAAGGTTGCACCGCGCACTGGTATAAGTGTTGGCCACTCCATAAGAAAGGGTCACTCGTAAAAGTAGTATTTTCAATGGCAAGGCCTTGTTTGACTAATAGATCCAAAACTGGTAGACGGTGGGGAGTGGGTCGGGGGATATTAAAGTGGAAGACTTTTTCTATCAAGGAGATCACAAAAGTTAACTTCAATTTATCCGAAAGTAGCTCTTAGCTGTTTACAACGGCTGTTTTTATACTAGAGACGGATAATCCGCCCAGACGAATTACCTGTCTGCTGTTCTACGTCTCCAGTATAAATACGGGACGAACCACGACAAGTATTGAAAGTGCGTCTAGAGCTATTTTGAGTGTTGTTAAAACGCTGTATAGTTCCTTTGTTATTACTGTACTCTTTGTTTCTCCTTGTGTGCTTAAGTCTATTAATTCGCTCTCCTTCGCTGGTCTGCATGACTAATATAACTGCACAACGAAGCTTGTTGCCGCGAACGCTGTCTTTGGCCGATCTGCGATGCTGGGAGATAGAGTTAAAAGTGTTTTTTTACACGTTTACATTTTAACAAGAACGGTAAGATAACCGTTTTTTTTAAAATAAATTACAACTTAGAATAATTAACAATTATTCCACGAGCTCTATCAACTCATTACGACGAGAGCGAGTGGAATTATTGTTTTATTATAAACAAATTATCAATTAACAATCTTTTCATTAGTCGAATGATACTTTATTCCGGCAAGTTTATTTGTGAGTTGTGTTCATGTTGGAGTTCGTTAAACAAACACCGGAGTTTTGTATGAATGTTTCAATGTTTGTTTCAAATTTATAACTACTTGAAATATATTTCTTCATTTCCGTAAACGTACCGATAAGAATCTTGACTCCATTATTTTTTTGCTTTTTTGGTGTTTTCTGGTGTGGCTTTTTTGAGTAAAGCCACAGTTTCTTCCTTTGTGGGCTCGGCAAGCCTCGCCGCCATCTTGAATTTCGCTACACATAGGATATGAGCTGAGATCGTAGTTGTACAGGAGCCAATCAGAGAGCTCCGTTGCCGTTATCTAGTGACTTGTGTATATAATAACTCTTGTTGTAGTGTTGTCGGCCAAGATAGAATACGAAGTTGTGACCAAGACTGGGGACGAACCTGACGCTGGCACGGAGGCCAAGGTTTACATCAGAATATATGATGAGAGTAACGCCCACACAAGCGAGGAAAGGCTAAAGAAGGGAACATTTGGTTTCAAACCCTTTAAGAAAGGAAGGTATTAATTAAGACAATACATTATTTGTTGCAGTCACTGAAAAAAGTAAATGAGTCTGGTTCTTGCCAGTTTAAAGGTTCTTGCTAACAGATTAGAACGTAATAAATTGGCTCATTTTTCAAGCTCCTGACAAAATTCAAAAGACTGATTAAAAGGGATCCTCTGCTGTTTAAACAAGTTGCACGAAAAACGCTTGTTGGACATAGCTTGGGAGTCTGCTGCATAACAGAAGGAATGCTTCCTAAACCCAGAAATTAGGGTATTCTGAATGCTGTTTGTCACCTTTTAATGTCCCGGAAGCCGCTGTGTTGAAGTTTTTATGCTAACACAATGTGTTAGACAATAGTTGGCCTGGCACTACAACCGTATTTCATCACATTTCAAGTTGGCGGCATTTCGAAAATCATTTTAGAAATAAAACCCTAACCAGTAGACTGAGAATCACAAGTGAACCAAGTTTAAAAGAAAATCTTGGGCGCGTAGTTTTATCTGGGTATGATTGCACCGTGCGGATTATAAATCAGGCTCGACAGTTTCTAAAGGCTAGTTTAAATAAATAAACAGGTATACACCTAACTCAAAAAGGTTGTCTTCTGACTTGTTGCATTGTGCAGTGTTGCATACCCAGACCGCAATGCACCATGGATTCAACAATGCACCATGGATTCAACGATTTTTAAATAGCATTGTAGGTGCCTACTATGAGACAGCGAAGTTTGCGTATTAGCCATGAAAATAACGTGATCCACAATGCTTTGCGGTCTTGGCATGCACTGCACGTTGATTTAAAATTCGTTACATCCATAGTGTATTGTGGTCTGGGTATGCAACAATGCGCAATGCAATAACCCAGATGATAACTTTTTTTGATTAGGTTTAAACACGGCCAGTGTAAAACTAAACAGGATGTGTTATGTCACTCGATGAACAATGATTATATTCAATCATGTTTTGCTGTTTTTCAACTTTTGTTAATTTCGACGAAACCTTAAAGCCCAATAATTTGTAACTGAAAATATTTGCTTTTCGGGTGCAGCAGTACATTTTTGCGAACTCATTACTTGAAAGTGGACTGTGTTTGAGAGTTGTCACTATATCTCTAAATAATGACCTATTAAATTCATTCATATGTTACTTTTGAGTGGCTTCCAAACTTTCAAATTGTTTTTTTTTTATTCAGAACACTTAAAATCCACGGCTCAAAATGCAAAATTACAAGTGCTCCCATTATCTCTTTTAATGATAAATGTTGTCATTCTGAACTATAGGCGAATCTTTGTTTACATTTTTTGCGTCATTAGCATACATACCCTTGTTTTTACTCGAGCTACAAAATCGCTTGTTCTGAATATTGAAAGAACTTCACAAAATTAGCTTTGTCTAAAAATATGAAGCCGATATGTTAAATAGTTTTCTTGTAACGCGTGCTTAAAACCTGGAAATTTTACAAAGAATGTATGGCTCATTTACGATTTTGCCACCCAGCTGTTTCGAGTTTTTATGAACATCGATATCTTCTTTAAAATTGCATGTACAGAACCGAAAGTTTAGTCCAATATTTTCCTCGACTAGCTTTCTTAAATTTCAAATTCAATTATATTTTATCTTGTTTCTTTCTCTACCTGAAAGTGTATGCTAATGAAGCAGAATGTAAACAATGACGTCACCAAAGATTCGCCTATTGGCTCAATAAAATTGATGGAGTATGAACTTCATTAACTTACAGTAGCATTTGGATTTGTGTTTTATCCCTTTGGGAAGCTTTAAAGTAGCAGGTGCTGATCTTCCTAAAGAATAACACACAGTATATTTAATTTTCAGAAAAGATTCATTCAAGGTGAATGGTAAAGCTTTGGGGGCACTAAAGAAGATTACAATTAGGCACGACAACAAGGGAAACGATCCGTCTTGGTATTTAGAAAAGGTAAGATCTGAACCTAAGTAAGATCTGAACGATGAACTGCTTTGACTGGAAATGACATCAATCGGATACATCAAAGTTACTGGTTAATGAATCTGAACCCCTTTTGGAAGTTTTAAAATCCAATTCGGTTGAAAGAAAAACTTGACTGTCGCTTTGTTCGAAAACCGTTCGGGTTTTGGGGATTGCTGAAAGAGCAAACTTGCTTTTGCGTTGTTTTATAAGAAAATGGTGATACTGTAATTTTTATGATTAAACCAAAGTAATTATAATACTAAATTGCAAAGATATTTAGAGACTTGTACTTGTATAGAGCAGTAAATAAATTACTAGTTCGGCGTTCAAGCTGCCGAGACGGCGCGTGGACTTTTCAAATTGAATTTTTCACCAGTGATTTTTGTTTAAGTTATTGGTTAAGATTCACATCGAAAATTACACTGGTTTGTTTTCAATACTTTTTAACTCTACTTTCGACGCTCAAATATCCAGAAGGCACAGCAACTGAGGATTCCAACATTTTGCAAAACGCATTTAATGTATTCACATGTGACAAAATTTTGGAAATATCAGATAAAGCGTCAAGCAAATTGGCTCATCTAAAACGGCACTTTCTTAGAGCTACTAGTTGGACAGATACCATAATAATAAAATGAGATATGTCAGTACGGATTACAACTTTATCACTGCAACAGGCGTCGTGATTAAGTATAGTAAGTAAAAACAAGGATTCCTTTTTCAAGAAAGACTTGAAAGACTTATATTCTCAAGTTTGTAGTATTTAGTTGTCCTTCCTTGACTTGTAGCGCAGTTAGTAAAATCAACTCAAGTTCCAGACACTAAAATCAACTGAGCAATTTTAAAAACAAGTACCTACCAATTTGAATGGACTCTTAAGTTTCTCTTATCTTTGTTTCAGAACTAATACAGGGCAACATTCACACCAGCTTTGATGAGTTGGGCATCTCTGTCGTAATATTGAATAAATAAAGTTACAGTGGAATTCCGCTAATGCCTCACAGACCAACCATAACAATTCGATCATGTTGATGAGGTGGGTCAGGTTTCACAGCGGGTGTCTGTTTCAGGGAGTTCTTGGACTTCACCAAAGGAGGATATAACTTCATCCAGGACTAGCACCATTACCATTGTGTTAAACAACCGCTTGTCAAGATCCACTCTCGTTTGACACTATGGCTCGTCTGACTTTTATAGAGAATGCACCCTTTGGTTTGAGTTGCCTTTATATAGAATGCACCTTTAGTTTTAACTAGTTGTATAACGAGGTGAACTACAAAGGAAACTACTTGTTAGACTTCAGGGCCTGGTTGTTCAAAGCCCGATAAAGAGGTCTAATCCCGGGTTAACTTTATAGGTTTTACATAGAGTTAACTTAGGATTAGCAATATTCGGGCTTTGAACGAACGGGCCCAGAATGTGGTCAGGATTGGCCGTATTAGCGGAACTCTGTTCTAAGAAAATGTATTGGTTTTTCGATGGACAAAAAAGTGACCATAATAAAAGAGATAAGCGCAACAACAGGGAGGTCGTAGGCGCAGTTCAAGCGTAAGGCAAGATGCTTAGCTATAGCTGTAGCTTGCTCTCGACTTTGATTGCACCAGCACCAATCTGAATGAAACACTCATGCTGGCAGTCATGCTATAAGTGTTTTTCGTAAAATTGATTGTGCGCGAAGCATGTGTTTGTTTCAAAAGAAAACTATTCTGCACTGTTCCTCCATGTTTCGTCGCCGGGCCACACGCGTAAAGAGAATGAACCAGCTGCAGAATTTGGAGACGCACGTTCCTTTCAGTGGAGTACGGCGCTAAGAGTACTAAGAATAATATCAAGCAAGCTAGCAAAAGCGTTCGAGCTTCTACTAAACTTACTTGAGCTTGTACTTTTTTTAAATAATGCGTTTTTTTCTTATTTCAGGTTAAAATAAAAGTTGGTGGTAAAACCTACCACTTTCCTTGTCAGTGCTGGTTAGATAACCAGAAAGGGGAAGGGATTTCGCGAACTGTGTTCGCTGCAGAACCAGAAGGTAATATTTTGTAGCTACGAATTGATTGGGCCGATCCAGATGATAAAATTAGTATTAGCCAGAGAGGGCTATCACTGGCTATGTATGTTGCCGAGACTGAATGGGCTGGGCCGTGTTGGTTAGATATTACAGCACTCAAACAGTTTGGAAGGAATGATGCAGTAAAACTTTGGAAATGAAGCGCCGTTGTAAACAGCAAACACTTCATTGTTACTAATCGATTAGTTTTATGTCAATAATTTGTCATTTCTCATTTTAAATTGAAAGCTTGTAGGTCCAAAGTCTACTTTTGTCCTGTTGTTTTTAACTGAGGTTTCCTGGCAACATCTATCTGCTACAACTTTGATGTGCAGTGAAGTATGTGTAACATCGTTTTACCGTGCTTTATAAATTGTTTTAGCTGTATGGATGCAGACTGGTTCTGAATTCCTTTTTTTCTTTCAACTTCCCCAGAAAAACTAGTTTATAAAATAACAACAAAGACAGGCGACCAAGAGTTGGCAGGGACAAATGCAAATGTGTTTATTACCATATACGGGGAAAACGGCCACACGAGAGAAATTGAATTAAAGAAAACCGGACTAGGCAGATTGACAAACAGCTTCGAAAGAGGAGAGTATGTATAAATGTATACACTGGCTTTTAATGACTCCATTGTGGTTATTTAACTCTATAAAGCTGGTCAGCCAGTAAGTCATGTATTATTCCGGCTTTAACTTTTGTTTGTAGCAAGGATTCGTTCGATGTGAAGGCAAAACATCTTGGAAAGCTGATTAAGATTGTCATCCGACACGACGACACAGGGGTCTTTCCTGAGTGGTACCTAAACAAGGTAAAAACCCGACATTCTTTTTACCTAGAATGACACACTTAATGGTAAGAGTCGCGGTACATGTATATGCCTGTTATATGACGTCAATAGCCCATTTCACGGTTCCTGAAAGGTAACCAGGCTTAGACTTGAAACCGAGGCGAAGGTTGTGCTCGCACAGTTAGAGAA
>JAOBRG010000015.1:0-10628 GCA_027574985.1 Umimayanthus nakama | reverse complement strand
CCACTTTAGATTTCAATATGGAGATAAACGCTGTTCACTAAACGAAAATGAGGTGATGTGGAATAACTCTACTATAAGAATAAATGGTGGCTCTGTCTTTTACAAACATTGGTACAGAAAAGGGATATACAAGATTGCACACGTTATGGGCGATAGTAAAAATGTTTTGTCTTTTGAAAATTTTCAAGCAAAATTCCCCGAATTAAAATGCAACTACTTTGTCAGGAATACCAAGGAATAATGTCAGCATAATGTTTTTTGGAATTTAGAGAAAAAGATACTATTAATTACATCCTTCAACAAAACAAGGTGAGCAGAACTGCATATCCCTATATTGTCAAATACTGTACAGAATTTTTAGCCAAATTCACACAGGCATGGCAAGCCACCTTTCCAGACAAAACTTTTCAACGGCAACTCATTTTTAGCTTGGTTTTTAAAACTACCTTCCACACAAAGATTCTCCAATATGTTCTTCCTGTCATAACGCTGAAGAAACACTTGTTCATTTATTTTGTGAGTGTCCAGTTAGTAAATCCTTCAGGGATGAAATATGCAGCTGGTATTCTTGTATATCGAAATTCAACTTTAACTTTTCACTCCTTTGATACTTGTTTTGGTCATAATGTTCACACAAAACCAGAAATCATTTTAAACCATCTAATACTTATCGCCAAGTTCTACATCTACCAATGTAAAACAGCAGCACTACATCCTAGCATGACAGGCTATGTAAATATCATTAAACATACCCTTAAAGTAGAAAAAAGGATTGCTTTAAAGAAAGATAAATTAGATCCTTTTATTACAAAATGGAAAAAATCTTCTTTTCTTAGACTGTTAGCACTCCTTAAAGTTACCCTGTCCTTAAGCACATTGAAATTTTCAGGACTATGCAGTATAGCCAAGGCCTTAGAAATGTGCGCCAAGTTTGAATCGGCCATTGTTTTGCATTTTGCAAACCTAACAAAACACGAAAAAAGGGCATTTACGTCAAAAGTTTCAAACAAAGAAAGATGATTTACGTTTTTGCCGCAGAAACGTTTTGAAAGTGCGTTCTTTTGTTCAACTATTTCGCTTTACCAACAAGATCGTATTGCGTAGTCTTTAACCAACAACAAAAATTTTTTTTCGCAGTTCTGCGGTTCAACGGTTCAACAGTTCACCTCATTTTAAATTATTTTTGTTATTTGCAAGATCGAAAAAAACTAATAATTAATAGAATGGAAGAACAGTGTTTGCAACCGTAGTAGGTTAATCAGGCAATCTCGCACCATAATCCATTTAGCGTCTAGTAATGGTAGTTAAATGTAATTAAACAAGATGGCACATCTAGGCTTATAATACTAACTTATTAGGGTCAATACAACTATTGCATAAAAATGTATCTTTCCCAAAAGGACTTCAATCGCATAATGCAACAGATTTTGAAATACTAAAACTACCTGGGCGGGCTGCTAAATCTCTTACTTGCAAAACAGGAAAATAGAACAACATCTTAACCTGTAGAGAGTGTAAAAAACATGATCATATTTAACTATAACTTAACAGCTTGGGCTTTTGTACAGCAAAAAATACATCATTCAGGATGTGCCAAATTGTACTACTTGAACCAGCCTAGCAACATTTTGAAGCTCATTGGTACCAGCAATCCACTAATGGTTCTTATTCTCCAGGTATTGCCGCCTCCGTCAGTACAACTGTTTGTACATCTGTGGAACAGACGAGTATGGTACCGCCACAGAAACTAAGGTAACGAGAGCTTTTAGCTCTCGTCATAGTTGTTGTGTTTTTGGTCTTGAGTAACTGTTGTTGTTAATAGTGATAGGTCATTAAATCTTTATTGCTCTTGTAGTTGGTGCTAAAGATCTATAGTACTTTGGGTATAAATGTCATTTCTGCTATTTCCATTGTTCCAACGAGTTACAACTGATAAACATCTTAGTCAGCTTCTAGTGAGAAAATACTCAAGGAATGTAGCAAACTTGCGAGTTTATAAAGGTGTTGTCTAAAACAACTTACCAAGTTAAATGGGAGTTGAAAAATAAGGCTATTTCTAAGGAACATTTGCGTTCGGTACAACCTGAATGTAAAATGAAATAATTCAGTTTATTTGCTGCTACGTTGGGCATTGTCATTCTCTACGGAAGTAGCTCATGATTTGGATGGTGGCGGACCTGGTTAAAGTTCAGTTCTTACACAGTTCTAGTTGAAGTTCATTTACCTGATGTTCATAAATCGATTTAATTTATTCCAGTGGCCATAGTTTCAGAACCACAATGTAAACATCTATCATCTATCTTTCTATTTTAGGATTCATATTTTATATTACTGCAAATTATCGGCCTTTTATATTTAGTATTGTAATGCGCATTGAGTATTTAATAGAAATGCGCAATATAAGCATTAAATTATTATTATTATGTATGTACATATGTATCTATATGTGAAAATTGTATTAAAATTAAAATGACAGTTGCTCAAATTTCACGCACCAAGCGATCATCAGACTGTGCAGTTGGGACGCTAGAGTTTGAATTTTGAAAAGATCTGATTGGATGCGTAAAATCTGTTTTCGTGATGGCATTTAGTCTCCGCTAATACATAAGAAACTGTATGGAGTTCCCCGAAAAATCACCAAAGATAGTGGATGAACCCCCCCTCCCCTCCTCCAAATCCCCGTACCCCTCCCCCTACTCGTAAATTATGAACGCTCCCTAACTAGCTTTGACATTGTTCAGGCTGAAGATTTTGTGGAGAATGTTGGACTTGATATTTGTTGTCATATTTACTTGGTATTGGTATTAAAAACAGGCATTTACTAAGGTTTTACACGGCTCTACAAGGTCATAAATATGTGCAAAACTAAAGAAATCAGTTTCTGGCTTAACTTCTCAAAACAAGAACCTGTTTCAAGTTCTAGGCTAAAACAGATTCTTATATAAAGGGGGTCTAATTGGACAGTTAAAGCCTAACAGGTTCTTTTAAGAACAGGTTCTTAAAAGTTAGTTTTAGGTTCTTACACGCGGGTTTTTACTGTATAAAATGTAGTATTCAATTTTTCATTTTCGTTACACTGTTTTACCAATGAAGGCGTTAGAAGAAGGACTGACCCCAAAGGAGATTTGTGACAAGTACTTCAAGTTACACTCAGAGGCCTACGAGTGGTTCAACATCAAGTTTGATTACTTTGGAAGAACTACAACCGAACAGCAAACTGAGTAAGGAATCGTAATAGTCTTAGTACCGTGTACCGTGGACTCAGTTGTGTGGACTGAATGATCGATCAGAGCCAAAACATGGCTGAGAAACATAACATAACATAGCAACACACAACACAACATAATACAACATAACACAACACAACATAACATAACATAATACAACACAACACAACGCAACGCAACGCAACGCAACATAACGTAATAATAATAATAATAACGGTTTATTTCCAATTCTTCCACTACAGTGGCTCTTCGCCTGTTAAGATTTTACTAGTAAAATTATGCTTAAATTAATTCCGAGGATATCATTACCAAATACATACTACTAAACTTATCTTACAATAAAACCTGCTTCTATTAACTATTTGTTGAGAGAACAAGAAAGGAGACTACTAGATACATGCTAGCCTAGTTTGAAAATGGAATTTACACTATTTACATACAATAAAACCTTACACTTCTATTGGCTTATTGTTGAGAGAACTGTTTTTAAGTATCTCGAAGGTTCGTTTTTAAAAGGATTTTAGGTCTGCACGGGACTTGACTTCAGCTGGAAGTGAGTTAAACACCGTTGCTGCACAGTCCTGAAAAGTATTGCGTGTGAACGGGGTGACAAGATTAATACTACTACTTGAGCGCAGAGAACGTGTGTGCTTACCTTTTTCCAGTCGCAGTGACTGAGGCCAGGTGTTACTATAAAGAGCTTTATGTACGGATCTTAAAAGGTGCCACTCCCTACGTTCACGCATAGGAAGCCAGCCTAATTTAAAAATGGAGTCTACACTACTTACATATTCGCCAATCACGAAGCTTGCCGCGAAGTACTGGACGCGCTGTAAACGATTGATCAGCCGCTCTGTCAATGGATAAAAGATGATGTCGTTAAAATCTAGATGAGACAATATAAGGCTTTCTGCCAGGTGTTCCTCATTTTGTAGCAGGTGAAGTTTTTAATCTTTCGTAGACATGCAAGGGCACCATAGCAGGATGATGCTAGATGTTTGACATAACATAACATAACATGACATGGCATAATTTAACAAACACAACATATAACATAACATAACACAACACAACACAACACAACACAACATAACATAACATAACATAACTTAACATAACATAACATAACATACCGTACTATACCGTACCGTAACGTACCGTACCGTAACGTACCGTAACGTAACGTAACGTTACATAACATAACACAATATAAAAAAGCATATCAAAACGTAAGGTAGCATAATATAATGTAACGTAGTGTGACGTAGCACAACACAGCACATCACTTGGTACTCACACATACATACATACACATATACATACACATATACATACATAGCGCCTTTTCTTTATTTTTATCATTATGTTCAAATTCATAGATAACTAATACTCACGCCTACCGGCTTGACGCATCGAAATTCCACACGTGCGAGCATTGTACATTGTTGTTTTAACATAACCTTGAATAATCGAACTTCATCTCTCTGAAGAGGAATGAAGCAATCCCGAAATTCGGAGTAAGAGTCCTTTTTAAAACGTAATCCTTACAATTTTACTCTTAATCGGCTCCAGTTTAAACCATAGAGCACTCTCTTGAAAATTTTAGATTTTATCCTCATCAAATACATACAAACATACATACATACTAGTTATGCAATGCTTTATAGTGGCATGCCGTGGAATATGCAACGTGTCACGTGTATTTCGCGTATATACACGAGCCTTTAGGCCCAAGGTGAGTCTAGGTAATCAGTACCTATATACCTATCTCAACTCTGTCGCAATATAAGGTGAAATGAAGTACTTGTTGTTGTTGTTGATACATACATAGTTATACACAGCAAACTGAGGCTTGTCGTCTAACTGTATTGACTAACCTATTCTAGTTATGCAAAACGTTCTCAATGCGATTGCACCGGCTGAGTTCACGACAGGCGTCGCGCCGTACTTGTGCCTTTGTAGGTTTGGGATATTCCAGACAAAATTGGGCGCACTTCTGTGTTTGTACATTAAAATAGCGTTAGTATTAATCAACTGTTAAATAACCGAGGCCAAGTAATAGATTTTAAATCAGTTTGGAAGTGACTTTGTTTATTATTTCCATGCGAACAGAATTGCTCAGGATATTTTCTGGCGTCTTCAAAAACGCGGCTTCCTAGAGGAAAACACGCTAAAGCAGCTGTTCTGCGTCAAGTGCACGAGGTAACCCATCAATCTTGTCCTTGTGCTTCAAGTATGTTTTGTTTACATTTGCACATTTGCCTTTTTATCCCCTGCGCCTGTGCTTTATAAGGTTATATTGTCATTGTCATAGTGTATGTTTGTGTACGTTTGCGTTAGTGTCTGCTTGTGCATTTTGTGTCTTTGCTGTAACATCAGCTTTTGTTCCTATGTAGACTTATTAAACAGTAGACTTGTGTTGTTAAATATGTTTTTGGTAGTTTCCCCAGTTAGCAGGTCACTTGTATCCAGCTGGGAGAATCAACACGTTCACTCATAGAGTTCTAATGGTAGCAATGATGTTGATATTTCTAAATGTCTTGCTTTGTTCTTGAGGTTCCTGGCCGACCGGTTTGTTGAAGGAACCTGCCCGTCGTGCAATTACAAGGTAACAAACGCACCTGTTCATTTTATGGTCTCCATGAGTACTTTGACTTGACATTGTGTATGTACGTATGTCATACGCGTATGATATTGTCGAAATAGGAAACAAGACCGCGCGCTGTGTTGAGTTATAGAAGCACGCGAGAGTTTGTAAGTACAAGAGATCTAGAGTTGTCACTGTTTGAGTAGCACAAGACGAAGCGCTTCTTAACTCAACATAGTAAGCAGATGACGTTTCTATTCTCTTTTAATAAACGAGCAAAATGTACAATCGTGGGAAACGAAAGAAAACTTCAAGTTTCTCTTTTCATGCGTATTTATAAAAGACACAGCTAACAACACTTTCGGCAAAGCCGTTCCACTAAAGTTTTTATGTCAATGAGTTTAATATCTCAAATTAGCATTTCCACTTCAACAAGAATACCAAGATAAATCCAATTTGTTGTTTGTAAGTAATAATAAAAGATGAATGCTGTACTCAGCTACTTGAGACTTGGATTCACGTTTTCCACTAAATTCTTCCAAGAACAAAATTGATGCCTTTAAACTGCCCGAATCACTTTTGTTTCTTCGCACTTAATAAGTTTTTTTTTTCTTCTTAATTAAAGAGACGAAAACGACGAGCATTTACCGCCAAAAAATGCCGTTTCACCGCCTTTCACTGGCAGTGTGTATATGTGTGTGCTAGCAACTGTCAGTGCTATGACAGCAATGAATACATTACATTTACTGTGTAACAGCGACTAAAATCTACAGTTTAAAGACAGCAGTTTAGCTATCGTTGTTCTACTTATTGGGACATCCGGTCACAGCACGCTTAGTTGTCTTCAACACGACACTGCTGTTGCCAACGCTAGCTGGCACACACTGGTGTTTTTTTCCATCGCTATCGCGCCACTTTCAGGTAGTTGTTATACCTTTTCTTGAATCTAAAGTACGGACATCTCGGTGAAGGACGCGGAAAGAGTTCCGTAGCTCTTGATAATTTTGGCAAAGGAAATGACTTCAGACATCTAAGGAAATGGATACGTCTACCCTCTCCTTGCTACACCCCTGAGGAGCTGGGTACGCTCCACTCTTGTGTCCTTATATGTCAGACTTGTAGCTAAACTGTGTGTTCTTGCAGGACGCCCGAGGGGACCAGTGTGACGCCTGCAGCAAACTGATTGACGCCACGGAGCTTAAGGTGTCTTGTACAATCTTAACTTGTCGCAACTTCAGTTTCCCTCCAAATTATGACCGGCTTCTTCTTCAAGACTTTGTGCAAGAGTTTAAGAAACAATTGGGTAGTTCAAACAAATTTAAACAAAATCTATAAGTTAGTCTGTGTGACAGACTTGCTTCGGGACATAAAGGAGCTAGTTCAAAGGCTACTTTCTTCTTCTGCTAGGTGCGCTTACTTTGCAAAAGTTTGTCACCTAAATCCGTACGCTGTTTTTGTTATGCATGATTGACATTGTTTCTCAAATAAGTCCTCACACAGACTGTTTTAGTACGACAAACTTTCATTCAACACTATTTTTCCTCTTGTCATACAATCATACTTGGTTGGGTTACAGTTCGATTCATTCAAATATCTGTATCATTTGTGTGTTGTTAGGTTAGCAAAAACATGGAGAAATAGTAAATTTGTTCTAAATTCAAGCTTGTTTAGCAACAGGATTCGATAAGCAAACTGATCCGCTATTATATGTGCTTCTGTGTGCATGTGTTGAACTAATGCTATGCAGGACCCACGATGCAAGATCTGTGGTGACATGCCCCAAGTCAAAACCAGCAAGCATTTGTATTTGGATTTACCCAAGGTAAGATTTCGAGAACTTTTCTACCACAAAAACCACATGCACCTTAGTTTATGCGGGCCGGACTGAAAAAACGAAGGCAAGCATATGAGAAATAAATAGTAATAAAATATGGTTTGTTTACCGAGTTGGTAAAGAAATCTTTTTAAACCTGTTTGTCTTGGTAACGAATGGCACAAAAGCGCAAAACCTTGTAGCTTTAGACATCGATAGGTGAAACTGCTTTTTTGTTGAAATAGTTAAATTAACTGAAGCTAGCGTCAGTTGAGATGGCACTAAATTACATAGTTCACGGTTTTCAAGCCAAGGCTAGAGTAGTCAGCTCAGAAATTTTACGAAACTCGGAGTTTTGCACAGAGATTTGTGGGCAAGAGATGTAGCGATAAGCTTAAGAATCGCATTACAGTATGTGAACAGCTCAACAGACTGCAGTCACGGGAAGAGAAAAAACTAACCAAAACGAAGGCGATTGATCGGGTTGCAATCGACTTTGGATTAGAAATGGAATAAACAAAAAAAAAACAGCGTTGCAAGTATTCATTTACTTTAACTTAACTGTGATGCAAACAATAACATAGAATAATACAACATAGCAGCAAAATGTGCTTCTTAATTATGTTAGAGTATTCAGTTTTAACAACAATGGTACGTAGAATATAAGCACCAATAAACACAGAACAGCAAGCATGGAGTGTTTCTAAAAATGCAAAGTGAATAGCTCGCTTTTCTCTAATTTGCAGCTGGAGCCAACACTTACAGAATGGATCGACAAATCAGTTAAAGAAGGTGTTGTTATGTTATATTCAGGGACCGAGGGGCAACTTTGAGATCGGGGGCGGGAGCACCGATAGTGACTCTATATTTGGGGGTGGGGGGGATGGAGCACAAGGCACCTTCTCTTGCTAACTCTGTAAAGTTCTAAAAATAAACAGGAGGGCACCTGCCCACCGTCCCGGCCCTGCTCCGCGGTCTCTGATGTTATTTTGTGTCGTGTTGTGTTGTGTTGTGTTGTGTTGTGTTGTGTTATGTTATGTTATGTTATGTTACGCTGTGTTATGTTATGATATGATATGTTATGCTTTGTTGTCCACCGTTAGTGTCTGTTGTGTTGTGTTGTGTTAAAGTTTGTTGTCTTTTTCTATGTTATGCTATAACGCGCTATGTTGTGATGTGTGTTATTTTATTGAAACAGAGTTTTTTCTGTTTTTATATGTCATGTTTGTTGATCGTAGCTGGCCCTCATAGCGATGTACCTAGAACAGTCCTTGTTAATCTACAGTCAGTGTTCAAGTGAAATGGAAAACTAAGGCCGAGTCAAACGTCGAATTTCAAATGCGCCGAATCAAAAGCTAATGAGTAAACTCTTTTGTTCTACCTCATTTTCTTTAGATTCGGCACATATGAAGTTCGACGTTTGACCCGGGCCTACATTTGCCCGTACACAAGAACATCCCCTCCCCCCCTCCTTTGTGTTTTCGTAGTACAAGCAGTTGTGGTTACGTAAAGAAACTTGCAATTTCAACCTCTACTCCACCTCGGCCTCACTCATGAACTGCCGGGCACCAGGATACGAAAACGTGTTGCATTCCTAATTGTGAGCCCCAATAAACATGTTGCAATGTCTCCATCAGGGTGCTGGACTGCTAACTCCCGCCAGATCACCCGGGGATGGCTTCAGGAGGGCCTCAAGCCCCGCTGCATAACACGTGACCTCAAGTGGGGCACACCAGTCCCTATGGAGGGCTTCACTGAGAAAGTCTTCTACGTTTGGTTTGACGCACCAATTGGGTCAGTGCTCTGATTTGGACATAAAAGCTCCAATTTAACGCTTTTTATTCCCTTTATGGCTTACGCAAGCCACAGTTTGCACTTGTTCAGAGTCACACTTTTATATAATTATAAGCCGTTGCTCTCTCTTTAATGTAGAAACGTTATGAGCCCCCCGGCTTAGTGAAGCTTTCCTGGTAGAATTATCTAAGTTGTTTTTGAATAATGAAATGGAAAACGTATCGTGTATATCAGAGGGAGAAACACTAAGTTCAATTCCAATGACTTGATACTTTATTAAAGCCTCATAAGAGGGCGATGGTACACTGTGGTAGTCTAAGGAATCTAGAGTTTTGGGCTCAAAAGAAGCACAAGCATTCTTTGGTTTTGCCGTCTTCTTTCTGTGCTACTGTTCGCATGTTCCACAACTTCAAGTTAGATTAAAAACAATCTGAATCAATGAACAGCTTTTATTCGCATAACTTTAAACATACCTTTGAACTTTTACATGCTCAGAGTTCAAATCAAATTAAAAAAGAAACCATTGAACTTTTCGGAAATCTGCATAAATTGCAATTGAGTGGCCTATTTCTCCACAATTCCTCAGCCTGCTCTCACTAAGGGCTAACGCTCAAAAAGTTAGCTTTGCACCAGACCTCAACGCTAAATCGTACCATAACAACCCAACAACATTGGGCTTAAACAAAATATTGATAAGTCAGCAATAAAAGGAAACATAAAACATTTTTTTCCTAGATATTTATCAATAACAGCCAACTACACCGAACAGTGGGAAAAATGGTGGAAAAATCCTAAACAGGTAAGCCCAGTCGTATGTTTAGTGCCGTGGTGTGTCACTGCGGGTCAAACTGCTCATATGCAAGTTTTAGTTTTGTGCGGTAGTCGTATTTGTATTTACTATGGTGCATCTTTTACTGCAGGTCAGACTGTTCCAGTTCATGGCCAAGGACAACGTGCCTTTCCATACAGTCGTCTTTCCCTGCTCTCTACTTGGTGCAGACGATAATTACACTCTTTTGGACTCAATCAGCGCCACGGGTAACTGAAGCAAGCTTAGATCTTTATCTGAGTGCTAGTTGAAGGGGCTAATACATGGGATATTCGGGAGTTTTAGAAAGAAAGGTAGTTAAAATGGCGGCGTTCTTGTATTACACCTCAAAGCTGCATATAGAAACAAAGTGTTTACAACAGCCCATTGAAATGGCGA
>JAOBRG010000010.1:77289-88149 GCA_027574985.1 Umimayanthus nakama | reverse complement strand
AAAGTAACTAGTGACCCCCCGAAAGTAAAAAAAAAACCAAAGGTAACCCCCCCCTAAGTAACAACCTCCCCCCCCCCCCCATCACCCCCAAAAAGTAACGTTCCTTCGAAGGTAGCGATTCCTTGAGCTGTTAAATTTAAACGAAAACACTCCGGAATACTTTTTTATCATCAGCTAGTGGGTATAAGATGGTGAGCACCAGCAAAAGATTGAGTCGATTCTAATGCAACACAACGTCCTTGTTTCATCCATGCTCCGTTATTTCACTGACGCATGTAGTTCACACGAAATACCCTAGGGGACTTAACGCGGGCGGTTAACATTGTACAGTACAAAGTAGCACAACCAGCTTGATCATTCTGAACGCAAAAAAGGCATATCGAGATCATGTCTTCCACAAACGTTTTGGTGAGTCCTGCTTATTACCTTACATTTACAAACAAATTTGGGTATGCCAAAGTAACGATTCGACCTCCCGAAAGTAATGTCAAGCGACGCCAAAACCGAAAGTAACGCCATCCAGCGGTACTGACACCGGAAATAACGTCATTTAAGCGTTGCTAAAACCGTAAGTAACATCATTTAAGTGTTGCTAAAACTAAAAGTAACGTCATCCAAGCGGTGCTAAAACCGAAAGAAAAAGTCATCCAAGCGGTGCTAAAACCGAAAGAAACGTCATCCAAGCGGTGCTAAAACCGAAAGAAGAAGTCATCCAAGCGGTGCTAAAACCGAAAGTAACGTCATCCAAGCGGTGCTAAAACCGAGAGTAACGTCATCCAAGCGGTGCTAAAACCGAGAGTAACGTCATCCAAGCGGTGCTAAAACCGAGAGCAACGTCATCCAATCGGTGCTAAAACCGAAAGTAACGTCATCCAAGCGGTGCTAAAACCGAAAGGAACGTCATCCAAGCGGCGCTAAAACCGAAAGGAACGTCATCCAAGCGGCGCTAAAACTGGAAGTAACGTATTTAAAACGTTGCTAAAACCAAAAGTAACGTCATCCAAGCGGTGCTTAAACCTAAAGTAACGTTATCCAAGCGGTTCTAAAACCGGTAGTGACGTCATACAGGCGATGATAAAAGCGAAAGTAACGTCATCTAAGCGATACTAAATCCGAAAGTAACGTCATACAAATAATGCTAAAACCCAAAATAATGTCGTCCGAGCGATGCTAAAACCGAAAGAATCGATCGCTACATGTATTTTCAGATTTCTAGTTGTATTGGCCAGTTCTTCCACTCTCGGAGCGCAAGATCATCTCACGATTTCCTTGAAAGTATTGTTTTTTATTGCCCAATAACTTCACCCCTATAGACAACTTTCATATATTCCCCAGTAACCATAAACAATAACTTCAAGTCGAGACCAGAATTGCTTAAATTCATACAATCAAAATAGGGGGGGGGGGGGGAAGTTATGTAAAAACACTTTCAGAGTTACCGTGTTTCGAACCCGTTACCGCTAGCAGTTAGTCCTATAGGCTACAACTACGCCTCGATTCAGTGCTGTTCACAGCCTTTTTACTGCATGTAGGTTTCAAATGGCATCGGCTGATGTTGGAAATAACATCGACTGTTACAAATGGCATCGACCTCTTGCAATAGGGAAATTGGTTTCACTTAGCCACCATACCCCACCTTAATTGGTAACTTTGGAAACATCTGATTTTTGAGAAGAAAATTTTGTAAAAACATCTTTAGGATCGTATATACCTTCCTCGCAGTCTGGCCTCTCCCTCCAGGGCCGTACCTAGCGGGGGGCAGGGGGCAGTCCCCCCCCTCCCCCTCAGAGATTTGAGAACGTGACTATAGCGCTCTTAAAAGTGTCATCTCTGCCCTTCCCCAGTAACAAGAGAAAAAATATCAGCACTGCCCCCCTGCTCAAAAATGGCTAAGTACGGCGCTGCCCCTCTCCCCCCTCTTCCTCACCCACCTCTGAAGGACCTAACAACAAAACAAAATACACAAACGTCCAAAGCACTTATATTGACGTTTTGTTTTTCGTTTTACCAGAAATGAGGACGTAATCGGTGACCTACGGACACCCGAGCAAGGAAACTGGAGAAAGTTTGCCATCCAACTTCGGCTAACTTAACTTTAACTGGAAGCCTTTTATACCAGCAACAAGAACCGAGTTCCGTACAACATTTGTACCTGTAGTTCACAAGTGAAGTGTAATAGACCCTGTCATAAAACGCTCCAGTGACTATAAACAAAAACTTCAGGCCCAGGCCAGAAAGGCCAAAATACAGCAAACGTATGAATTTTAGCCTTTCTGACCTCGACTTGAAGTTATTGTTTATGGTCACTGGAGCGTATTATGAATGCGAATTCTGAAGCAGCAGATGCACTTATTTTTTATAAGCGTAAGAAATTCGTTGGACATCTCCAGGTTAATTTTGTAGATACTGAAAAGATAGGAGAATTACATTATGGTGTTACTGCACTACAACTGCTGAAATCCTCTTCCTGACTGTTCTTTTTTTTTTGCTTTAGTCTATCGTTTTTAGTCTCTCTGGGCAAAAGGTTACGTGAAGTGTTAGGGTAGCTGCAGTAAAGTAACCTAATGAGTAATGTTTGAGAAGTTTTAGAATCAGGGACCATAGCAGTCGGTACGGTGACGGGAAACTGCACAAAAGATCAGGTTTATACAAGATTTACACGCTTGAAAACACCAGGTCATAAATCAGTGGCCGTAATAGCGAGATGACCGTATTAACTGGGTGGTCGTAAGGCGGGTTCCACTGTACTTGTGAATATATTTTAGAAATAAAACTACCTGTTTTAATAGTTAGTGTTTTGGTTTTAATAGTCAAATAAAAGGAAAGTAACAGCAATATTAGTTATTAAACTCTGTGCTCTTGGTATCGTTAATGCACCAGTTTATATTAAACTTGTATTTATTTTTCAACATAAGAAAAAAGAAATTTCCGCTTGACCAACTGACTGTTCGCTTGTTTTTAAAACACTTCTTCTGGGTTTCCATGTCGTTTCAACATCCATGCCCTAATTATAAAAAATTACCAAAAAATATTGTGAAAATTTCGTGAGAATTGGTAGATAAAGCTTCTTTTTAGTTCGTCTTTTCAGAGATCAGTTAATTTTCCATGATTTTTTCCTAAATTTAAGTACTAGCTTTGGAAATGTTGAAATTGTACGGCTTTTCACGCGTTTTATATGACCCGCACGTACGGTGGCTCACAAGTATACATACTGTCATTCATTCACCTAAGCTACACAAGCCACAGAACTTGCAAAACATGATACGCTACAGTATAACTTTTAAAAATCACTTTAGGTGCATAAAGGCCCTGTAACACCCTGTTTTCTCGGCAACTTGTCTCGCATTGCAAAACAAGTTGCTGAAGAATTGCACAATGTAACATGGGTTGTCTCGCAATTTTTTTTGTTGCGCGAAGCGTTGCACGAAGTATAACTCAGCTCTACTTTTCGCAACAGATTACAGCAACAAACACACAGTGTATCACCCCTCCAGCAACTTGTCTCGCAATTTTACGGCAGTTTTAACAAGGGCGCATGCGCACACTTCTTGTTTTTTCGTTTTGAGGAGCATTGCGAGACAAGTTGCTGACAAAATTGCACGGGTAACTCGACTCTCCCCCTCCCCCTAAAATGTTTGTGGATTCCTGGATATATCAGTGCCTAAGTAACGTTAATTATTATTTGATAACAACAACAAACAATTAACCAAAAGACTCTTCACTACACCGTTAACAAGAAGTTTTGACCCAAGACTAAGTCACGGCTGTTTCTCAGCGGCTCCGGGGGCAGATCTAAGATTTTCAAAAGGGAGGGGCACAACGAGCGCCGAAGACGCGAGCTTTCTAGAAGTGTTTGGGGGCATGCACCCCAAGAAATTATTGAAAGTTTGAGCCTCTAAAATGGCCACTTCCAGCATATTGATACGAACTTCGTACTGGTTTAGTACTAATTTTTTGCTAAAAACTTCACTTTTGTAAAAAAAAGGGAAAAAAAAGGGGGGGGGGCATCAAGTCAATGTTTCTAGCCATTCACCTCTTCCATGCAGTCAGCAGTACACGGTAACATATTTGAAAAAGCTTTGTTTCATCTTTTACATTGACTCACTGTTTTTTTATATTTCAACATCTCGTAATTGGTTGCCAGCAGACATTGTTAAAAAAGCTGAATTATACTAAATAGATCATGATTTTTAAAAATTCACTTTCTTGCTGCTTGCGAACGATAAACTCCATCATTGTACACAGCCACCTTAGGGCCAACTGGAACAGCAAACATAATATCAGATAATAGTGTCTCAAATAAAACTCCAAATTTGAAGTTCGTCACATCAAATGATTTCTTTGGTGTTATCCTTTGGCTCACATGACCTAAACATTTATACACCAAGATTTCAAAGAAAAGTCGCAATAATTTGAATTTTACACAGTTTCCGAACATAAACGAACACTTTCCGATCGTTTTACAATATTTCCAAATATTTTATAAATTTATCTAAGACTCTCCATATCTTATTTAGAAAAATGCAGCCTCTTTGAAGGTTTGACAGAAAAAGTTGTGTTTTCAAGTGAAAACGTACATACGTGTGGACGGGGTCTAAATTGCTAGAATTTACAGAGTGGCAGGCTTCAACGACGTGAAATTGGTCACTTTCATGTGCACACAAAAGTTGGCTGAAACAAGAAAACTGCTTTGTATATTGTTGATAAGATATAAATATGAATACCAAAAGCCAAACTCTTCCCCAGGGCTTTTCCCTAAAGAAACTCATTTCTTTAGGGAAAGGCCCTGGGGACGAGGTTGATCAAAAGCTCGCAAAACACTACAGATATGGTGTTGAGGTCTAGAGGTTTTATCTCGTTGGTTCCCCTAAAAGCCGCGCCACAAATGGCCGGTAGGGTCCGACGGATGGAGACGAAGTCCCAAGACTAGTACTAGTACCGGTTAGAAGAGGGCTCGTGTCGCTATAAGCACCTCTTAAAGGAGAAGATTGTTCGATTGTGTCTCGACCGTTTATCATGTAAGTCTCGTTTGACGGTTCACTTTGAGTCGGCGACTCCAAGTCGACAATGAGTAGCGATCTGTCCTCGCAGTTGCAGCATCTGAACTGGTTTTGCTTCCCATACACCAAACAGTTGAGAAACCCTTGAAGAGGATTGATACAAGCCTGAATAGGAAGACATTAAGAAAACAAAAGAACTGAAATATTTAAGTTAATAGAAAAGTAAACATGAGGATTCCAGTCCTGCTAGTGTAAGAGTTTGTTAAGTTTGTTTCTTTGTTAAGAAGAAAAAAAAAGAACGAGAACGAAAACAACAACAACGACAACAACAACAACCAAAACAAAGACTAGACTGAGCAAGAACAAAACAATAATATATCATAAATGATAACGATGTTAATTAGTTCTATAGAACTTTGCTTTAAATTTACAAACTTCGGCAACATCTTTCTAAGAAGTAAGAGAAGTAGCATCAGATGAAAATGAAGAAGAAGAGGAAGAGGAAAAGAAGAAGAAGAAAAAGAAGAAAAAGAAGAAGAAGAAGAAGAAGAAAAAGAAGAAGAATGGAGTAGAAGAGATAACATATATTTGGTCCATCATGATACAATTAATATAAACGAGACATTACAACACACAAATATACGATTAAACAAACGCTTCCGTTCTAGGTAAGCATTCTTAGAAACATCTCCAAAAACCTGAAGATGATCATCTAGTGCGAAAACGTTTATTTTTTCTTATAATCGTGTGATTAAACGCCTAGTTTTATAAAATAAAAAAATAGACTTTGCAAACTAGGTTGATGAAGTCCAACTGACGGAAGACTGGGGAGAGGTACGACGAGTGATATACCAACCTCGGCCATCCACAGATAGTAGTGACTGCTATCTTCGGACTCGGAGTGAAATATGATGTCATGGATTCCGTCCACAAAGTTTAATATCCAACTAAAACAGATATATTAAACACCTTGAGACGGTTCGTACATATTTTAGGCACTGAATCCAAGATTCTTAAGGGCTTTAGGTGTTGACTTAAACGACTTTCAAATATTTTCAGGCATTAAAATGGAGGTCTTTCACTGAAAAACCCCGCCTTCGGGCAGTGAACTAGGAGTGTCAAGGGTTTTAGGTATAGATTTTGGGGCATTAAAACCAAGGAAAATCAAAAACTTTCGGGCAGTGAATTATGACTATAAAAGACTTTTTTGTGGTAAGTTCAAGGCTCTCAAGGACTTATGAATTTAAGGACCGACTTTTCAGGGTGTTACACACTGAAATCAAGAGCTTTCAAGACCTACATCTTTTAAAATACTGATCAGATTTGTGCGGTCTGTTTGGTCCGACCAATCAGTTTTTAAACGGACTGCACAAGATAATAGCCTTGCTCATGGATCAGAGCCGCTCAGTTCTCCTGCTCCGGGCAAATTATTTTTTACGCCCACTTCAAGATGGCGAACTGTCACAGCTCATTTATTTTTCGTAAATTCATTGCATAAGGCTAATGATGGCTGTTCATGGTTGTCCATGGTTAGTTAGGGTTAGGGTTGGGTCCGGGTTACTTTTGTACAAATTAGTTAGACATACAAAACAGTATGAAGTGTTGGCAGCGAAATAATGGGTTAGTGTAGTGGTAGTGAATGTTGACTCCTGTTTATGAGGTCGTACGTTCGAGTCATGCCCACCTTTCTACGGAATTTCTAACATATTTTTTTTTGAAATTTTTCTAAGTACGAGTCTCAGTTTGAGAAAAGTTTCATCAATGTTACAGTTCTAGTAAGCGTCCGCCATCTTGAAGTGGGCGTAGAAAAAAAAATCGGCCAAAGCGCGGGAGTTTGTAGAGTTTGGCGGGAAACATGTACGAGTAGTCAGTTCTATGTTGCTAACTTTAACTGGAATGTAGTTATTTATAGCTATTTCAAAAAAAGATGTCTTAGTCAATAGTCCTAAACTGAAACCGAAAGGAACTATGGGGTCTTAGCAGCACAAATAATCACTACTGTCAGCACTGACTTTGCAAAATATGGAATTCAGGTTCATCATATTTATAATACCACGGCAATGCAATGACAACCTTCGCTGGCGCAAAAAAATACCTCTTATTAGCCTCGTTTGCTCGGTCCGTACGGCAAGTTATCGACGGAGTTTTTTCTTTCCTTTTATGACCCAAGCGCGAAGCGCGCGGGCCATGAAAAGAAGGAAGGAAAAAACTCGGATCCATAACTTGCCGTACGGACCGAGCAAACGAGGCTAATAAGTTGTTTATTATATGGCTTTGTTGATTATTCAGGTTTTGAAAAGGAGATCGAGAGCTAGAGGTCCGTACGGCTACTTACGGACCTGGGATTGACCAATCACAGCGCGCGGAATCAGTCAGCCATATCAAAACACGCATTACGTGTGTACCCAAAGCTCCTTTCGGTTCCAGTATCTACTATTAACTATGACAACCATTTATGAAATAGCTGTATCCTGTTAGTGTTATGCATTATCCACACTCCCGGTCTGGACAGAAAGTAATAAATAGTAAAAGACTGAACTAGCATTAATTTTCGGAAGTGAAAATCAAGAAAAAGTGTACCAACTTTTAAAAAGAAAATCTGTGAAATAGCGGGTGAAGAGCCGTTCGTCCCTTGGCTTCTACTTACTACATAAAAAGCCGCTTTACTCGCCATACAGATTCTGTTTACGTAATCCTTAATTTTACCTACCATAAAGCAAACACGAGGAAAATCATAAAGAACTTGCGTCTAACGGCCTTTAGTAGTTGTCTCTCAGTATTAGTGTACATTCCATGCGCTCTTGCGATATTACGACGAACTGCAAAGAAAGTTAGCAGCTGTTACTTTTTATTGGTTTCTTTTCAAACTTCAAGGATAATGATTTCACAACTTAATAATTTACAACAACTTTTGCTGGGGTCGGAATAGATTCTAGACTTATCGGTATGTCTGAGTTGGATGTGGGGGCGGGGTTGAGGTGATAAGTCTAGTTTCTTTAGAATCACCCCTGGCCTGCCTGCCTGCAGATGATAACATCCCCCGAGGGGGTACTCCCTACAGATGACCGTCGTATTTTTCATGGGTTGTAATCGGCGATTTAGTACTTTTTAGTGGCTGGTCAAATTCAATAAAATTAGTAATTGTTATGGTGCAGATCTTTTTGAATACGCTTCTTTAATAAATGCCGGTTTATTGGTAATTTTTAAGGTTAATTTTTTACCAAAGGGTATGTTTTGGGGAAAGCAAATTTTCATGGCTTAGTCTTTTTAGGCTACTTTTCTAGGCTTTTCGACGGTCATCCCTATCCTTTTTTCCCCAGAGTACCCCCCCCCCCCCGGGAATAACACACGCCTGCAAGTAGGATAGATCAGACCGGTGTCAAAGATTTATTTTATCCTCGTTGTGGTCCCGGTGAAAGGAAGTATCCTAGTCGAGAAACGATATTTCCTTTCTTGGCTATTGCTCAAAAGATTTCATTTGAGGTATTTTTACAGCAGCCCAACTCACCAACTTTTACGCCATAATATATAGTCTTTAAGGGACATTTTAAATTATCTTAGGAGTGGTAGTTAGTTCATGTCTTACAATTTTACAATGAAAAAATAAATATATAAAATAAATCTCACCTTTTAAGGAAGGACTATATTTCTAATGATAAAAATAAGCGAAACAAATTTTACACAACGTTTCGAAGACTCCATGTCATCATTTTCAAGTGAAAAGAGAATAAAATTTGGTAACTTAACTATTTATTTAAATTTGTCACTATTCACATGCACACTTTTACGTTTTATCACATCCCATGGTATATATCAAGTTTCCAAATTTTGTTTCGCTAATTTTTATCTATAGATGTTTAACTGAAATCTAAATTATTTCTACCCTAAACAAGTAAGATAAAATAGTCCTACACGTGTTCAAAGTTGTGTGTGCGAGGTTGGCACAGTTGGTAAGATCTCTGACTGCAAGCCAGAAGGTCCGGGGTACAATCCCCGGCCTGGTCGAGGGTTGAACTTTGGGCAACCTTCTTTCGCCACACCGTCCGTGGACAGGGACGTTAAGCCGTTGGTCTAGATTCTCGGCGTTCTATAGGGGGACTCAAAAGAACCCACACACGTATCGAGAGTAGGCTAATGCCGGTGTTGTGGTTGGTCACCTCCTCCTCTACATACTCCTGTTATTATGCGCAAGCAACTCAAGGAGTTAAACATGGGGACAAGCCTTGTAAGGGACCAAGAGTCCTACTGCTTCGCCTCCAGTCGATCGGCAAACACCGCGCAAATGTCATAAGTAAAAACTAGCCTGCATAGCAGGCAGTCATAGTCGTACGTTCAACGCTCAATTTTTTTATTTCGGCGTTGAACACAGTCAAGTATTGGGGGAATGGCACGAGAAAAACGGCGCGTCAGTTGCAGTAATGGGGGATTGGAATCGCGCTTCGCGGAGAGAGGACCTCATTGCTTGTGATTCCGACCGAACAAAAAAAGCCGAATGTCACGCAGGCTATGTAAAAACAAAACAAAATAAATAAATAAATAAAATAAAAGTTCTAAAGTCACTTTACTGGCTAATATTGCCTAGAGGCAGTGTCTTAAGCTTTGGTTAGTGTCCTCGCCCGATCAGGCATATTTATAGCTTCTGAAAACGGGGTGGTTTTTTAGATGAGGGAAACAAGAACTTTTTTAAGTAACCCTACCATTAATATCATCAAAACCAATCTTTTATTTAGGTTTTCAGCTAACATTTTATAAACCATTTGTTTTGCATGGGTCCAGCAAAAAAAATTGACACATTTCGAATTTCGATTACTTTGGTGATTTTAATGAGAACTGAGTAAAATAAATGTTTATGGCTTGCCGTTTACTGATGTGCCAAAGCATTAGCAACTCCGATTAGTTTTTCCGGCTTTAAATAGATTACATGATTGTTTTTGAACATGTCTAAATAATCGCGGTACTGGTAACCTACAGTAATCGCACTTAAACAGCTTTTAATATTGTACAACTGCAAACGTTAGTCGTAGGTGTGTTTTACTTTAAAAAAGCAACTTGGATTGATCAAGCCACGTTAAAGAGAACAAACGGCTGCTGGTTCATGTGAATATGAAAATTAGATGAAAATAACTTAAGGAGGCGTTATATATAAAGCTCTGTTACAAATGTTAAAAACAAACGCTTTCGCTCCAAATGAGAATCTTGATCAGGTCTGGCTGTTTAGTTGATTGATTCTGTTTTATTTACACGCGTTGCATGGATAATAGGCATTTTTTAGGTTATACCACTGGGAAAAAGAATAAAATGGAAAGAGTGTACTTTCTTGTTAAGACTTGCCTGTCTAAGTTTGGCAATAAAAATGGCCTCGAGAGTTCTATAAAAAACCAAGAACTGATACTAGCCAAAATCTTCCGCTAGAAAGTATGGCCAAGATGGCAGGCTCTGAAAAACGTTCTTGACGACACTTCAACTTGAAGCCGCACGATGACAGTAAAATGATTTATACACTAAAGAATAACATGTTAACGTTCTCTGTTAAACTCCAGAATCGAGCTTTTCATGATATGTTTTCCAAAGACGACGATGGAAAGATGGCCAGCGGGTTGCATTCCACCGTGCATGAAGTTATTGCATTCCGTGATTTAAAAAGCCTGTTGTTTTGTAACGTTTTCGTCGATGTTCTTGTTTTCGTTACTTATTCAACAAAAATTTAGAGGGAATTGTCTAAAACAAATAGTGACAATGGAAGACAAACTTCTTACGACTTTGTAAGTAATTGAGCATAATTAAGGGCCTGTTTACATGGAGGTGGGGTACCCCAGGTAGGTGAGGTAACCCGGCGAAGTGGGGTAACCCGCCTGTTCAT
>JAOBRG010000010.1:56796-73815 GCA_027574985.1 Umimayanthus nakama | reverse complement strand
GCGCTGCTTCGCCTCTGGTTCGCCCCTTGATGTGCTTGTCGGTTGGAGGAAAAAATAAGTAAGTTATTTACCGGCTTGTGGTCGGTCCGTTTAGGGAAAAAACTGTGACCTCGGCTCAGAGGCCTCGGTCAGCATATTCAGACCTCGGTCACAGTTTTTCCCTATACGGACCTCCCAGCCCGAGTCAAAACTAACCTTCATGGAACATTTAAGGCCCATGCAAACAGACGCATTACTGTTGGCCAACAACTCCCAACAATGTTGTGACTTGTTGCTTCCGTTTGCATGGAACCACAACAATGTTGGCACTTAGTGGCACTTGTTGCGTACAGTTTGAAACCAGTCAAACTTTTGGCCA
Source organism: Umimayanthus nakama (assembly GCA_027574985.1). Lineage (NCBI taxonomy): Eukaryota > Metazoa > Cnidaria > Anthozoa > Zoantharia > Parazoanthidae > Umimayanthus > Umimayanthus nakama. The sequence goes on along the minus strand of JAOBRG010000010.1, from coordinate 73,457 downwards.
AAAAATTCCAAACATTTCGATTGTTCTGTGACCGGCGAAAGCGTAGCCGAACAAAGTTGCGCGCGCACAACAATACTGGCCTCGTGAAAACGTCTGCGCACGCGCCATGCAATGTTTTTGCGAGTGGAGAGTCCACGAGCATCGGAATGATTGGGGAAAAAGTGTAACAATAGAACGTCATTTCATCCAATCATATCACTGCCCATCTAATCGATTAAAAGTCGCTGAGAAATATTTAGTCAATTCTTAGACGTTCTCGATATAAAAGTTGGTATGTTTGCATTTCCTTGACAAGTATAACACTCCACGAGCATCCAGAGGATACCTTTGATTTAAAAAACAATCGTAGCGAGTTTCTTTTATGGAATGTTGTAAACCGATGACGTATCAAGCTGAGTTGAGCGAATAACTTATTGAAACTTTAGACGCTTAGGCAAAAAATCGAAAAACGCCAGCCGATGCACCAAAAGATGGTCAACCATGTAACAGCTGAATGACCTCGATGAATGCCCTTGCCTCGGGGACGTGTCAAATGGGAACTTATTTGAGGAGAAAACATAGCAGGACCTATATACAGGTAAAAGAAAGAGAAACTGGCTGCCAAATTAACTAGGAGTAATGACCGAGCAGAAGATAGATTTCGACGCGGATCAGCATTATATAAGCCAACCGTTTAATAATTTTGGGGAAACTTTCGGAAATTGTCGAAATAATTTGCGAAAAGCTTTGACAATTTGGAGCAGTTTCGGAAAATTTTCAGAAATCGTCGGAAGGATACTGTTGACAACAGAACAAAAGAAATTGGAGAATTCACTAGGAACCCGCCCGCTTGCGTACATCGTGCATGATAAGACAAATGAAAACAAAGTTCTCGTACTTACCGATGGATTTGTCCAGTTTTCAAAGAGGTCAATGTTTTGACAGTTGCAGCACATTTCTTCGTAGGGTTAGACCGAATTCTATGGTTTTCAAGGACATTCCAGGGCATGTGGTGCTTCGTAAAGACGGGAAAATGTTGTGGAAATTTTCTAGACTTTTAAAATCAAAACCCGCATATACCCGTCACAGACAATGATGGACAGCTGTTCAAATATACTTTTTTCACGGATGGATCGATGAATTTTTTTCAAGGTTACGCTTATGAAAACAAGTTAAGATTAAACTTAACCACTTGTACCATGTTCGATGCATTTAAACCAGCTAAGTACTGTTCCCGGCCTAGATGAGAGAGGTAGCAGAGAAACAACAAAACAAGATCTTTATTGCGATAGACTTGATGCTCGTTATTTACCAACATTTTACCATGACACAAGTGAATGTTTCGTGATAGATTGAAAAAACTATCTGTTTTTTCTGTATACTTATAAATCAAAATTTTTAAACAATTTTTCCACCATCATTTAGATAATTTTATAAGCTTTCCACTGATATATAGGTTTATGGGTATCCGATGCAAATTAACGGAGTTACGTACGGAAAACTGAAAACACCGCTCAAGGTGAACGGTAACCTTAAAAAGATCAGTGGTATAGTATAAAGAACCAAGAATGTGAAGGACCATGATCGAGTTACGAAAAGTATCGCGGTGTATGTGCTGAGCACATGACGCATATAATGTCAAATACAAAGTATCAACAACAATTCCAGCTACTATTCTACCACAACCTCAAAGGGTATGATTCTCACATAATTGTAAAAGCATTATTCAAACGTTCACTGAATACTGGAATTGATGAGTTATACCATAAAACTTCGAGAAATTCACAATGATAGTTACATCAGATTACTGGATACCTTAAAATTCCTGACTGCTAATTACTATAGTCAATAAATACCTCTTATTATCCGAGTGCGAGGTCCGTACGGCAAGCTATGGACCGAGTTTTTTCCTTCCTTTTATGGCTAAAAACGCGAAGCGCGAGGGCCATGAAAACAAGGAAGCAAAAAACGAGGACCCATAACTTGCCGTACGGACTGAGCAAACGAGGCTAATAAGATGTTTATTACAGGGCTTTGTTGGTTAGTCTGGTTTTGAAAAGGTGTTCGAGAGCTAGCGGTTCGTACGACTACTTACGGACCTGGAATCGACCAATCATAGCACGCGAAATCATTCAGCCATATAATAACCTACCATATGATAAACCTGTTAGTATGTCGATCGGTAACGATATGTACAAAATGGGATTATTACGAATGAGGATACATGAACTCATTTGATAAAATTCAGCGAAGAATTAAAACTTGCAGGAAAAAAGTTTCTACTCGAAATTGAGTGGGAATGGAATATCTGACGATGATAACAAATAAGCTAAAAATGTGTAAATATTTCAAGATAAACATACAACATAGGAGAGTTAGTACAGTGAAGTGTATCTGAAGACCGATATACTCCTAATAGGGGAACGATTCCAAAGCTTAAAAATACTTTATGAGCTTCATCCATCACACTACATTCCTATCAATCACTAATTGTCTTAGGACGCGTTATGGAAGATGGCTAATCAAAAATTGAAATTAGTTTAATGTGTTAACAAGTGTATATTCTTCGAGAAAGGAATACGTGATCGTTTTTCAACAATCAAGAAGAAGCATTCCCAAACAGTTATGTAAAATAAATACATACTAGCAAAACTATGTTACACATAAGCGGTGAGTATACATTTCGTACCTAGATTCGTACAACCTGTATGGAGGGGCTGTGTTTGGACCATTACCCGAACTGGTTGTTTCAAATAAGTCAATAAAAAAAAGTTGTCTAAAAAACATCAAAGAAAACACTAATAATTTCACAACCGAATATTTAAAACTACAAACCAACTTACAGTTTCAAACTTCCAAAGGATTTTAGTTTCATTTCTTCTGAGTTTGCAGAAGCTCGCAACTTCTTTCTTGCTGCATATGGGAAACAGTTATGGTTAACTACTAAAGTTTGTATCCGTAGTTAGAGGATAGCGAGGATCCTAACCGCTTCCGCCTGAAAAGTGGATCCTTTTAAAAAGCAAATATTTGACCTCTTCTCGAAAGAAACGTGGCATGCAGTAGACCACGTGATCTCATAAACCCATGTGAGAAGAGTATATCTCTTGATCAGGCAATCCCTGGAGACGGCGTGCATTTGTGGGTAGGCGTTTCTTGATACAGTAGTGCCAAAGTGCAGAAAATATGACAATGACAATCACCGTCACAAACACACCCGTAGCAAACCCGCCTGCAGCGCTCATGGCCAGCGTCTTCTTCGCAACTGAGCCCGCTGTACGGCATGCCGGAAGTTCGGTGTTTTTACAAGTTTCACACCAGCTACTAACGTCATGTACGGTCATAGAGTTTACTAGTTTCAAAAAATCGTCCAGTGGACAAGGATCACGTGAACATCCGGGAATGCTGTAAGTCGTGGGATTTTCAGGCTGGAGGAAAAAACGAACTATCATCAGTAATTTCAAACACACCGCGCGCGTGCGCAACAGCGTTCTGAGTCTCTGACTCCTGGTGTTGCGAAATTACCAGAAATGGTTGTCCCAGTAACTTCACCAACTACCGGTGTGTGTGTGTGAGTGTCTTTATTAGTGTTGGTGATACCTTCCTGTTTTACTCGAACTTTCACAATGACGGTGACTTTCTGTCTTGTGAACACTGACCACAAAACAAAAGATCAAGGACACGAGCCAAGACACCAATTTCATTAATATTTTTGTATGTATATCCTCTAGGATCGCTCTGAACATTACCAGCGCCAGACCTCATGTTCACGTCCAAGCCTCTTCTACCATCAGCTGAAGAGCGTATCTACATGACTTAATATTTCTACTGTATTAACTCTATTTATATTTTTATAATTGGTGTGGTATCATCACGATTTTTACCGAGTTAATGAAATGTAGATAGATGTTGATACCTAATATCAATACGATAAAAACTCACGTTAAATCCATCCCCCTCCCCTGGTTATTACTAATCTTACTTTGACGGCCTTGGCCGAGCTCGTATTCTAAGTTATCTGACTGCATCTGCTCATTTCAAAAGGCTTTTTATTACCCCTTAACAACGCCCCCGGATTATAAGCCCCGACGTTTATAACCCCGACTAGAACCCCTTACAAGTAACAGTTATTCTCTGAAATCGAGGTGGTAGTTGTGTTAGCACATACAAACTCGGTGACAACACTACACATTCAAGAAAAGTATACAAGGAGTCAGCGCCTTCAGTTTGATTTTTTTAAAATTTCTCCCAACGTATCCACAGTCACAGTTGGCTGCCTCATTTCCATGCACAATTTATGCTTGAAACTTACAGTTTGCACAAAGACGGCGGCTCTGCGAACGAATTGGCGATTCTAAACAATGTCTGTTAAAGCAGACCGGATGAAATTTCTGTTCATGTTGTCGATATTTTCAAGTAGTCCCGTGAAGGCAGTTGCAGTTTGCTCGAAGCTGAAACAGAAAGAAAAATTTGTGAAGTTTGCTCCGAAAATCATGCAATGTGCTTGCAATTAGGGTCTTGGAAATCAATCATTTTTAGGAAAGATAGCGACATTCAAATTTTCTTGAGTGGAGACGTTTGCTCAATGAAAATTAAGTTGACCTGGATAGGACTTTGAAATGGAGCGAGGAAGGACAGTTGCTTTTCAAGGAAACAGGCATCATATCAGCGGAGCTTGGTGATCAGGACAGAAGACACTGCCACTTGACGTGTGAGCAAAGTGTATGTTAAAACATTGTTTTATCTCTGTAAACGTTCAATCCTGTTTTCGTAGCTTTCCCTGTATCGTTAGGGACTGTAACGTCTTGCACCCACAAGATGTCGGTCACTTCGGCAAAACGGGAGTTGCCGCCAGCCACTCCCAGATATTGTAGGTGAACAACGTCCATGACTCAGAGATAGCAAACCAATCTGAATACTTGAAAAACCAACTTTACCGAGTATGCATGTGCTAACCTTAATTAAGCCCTTGGCCCAGTTGTTCGAAAGCGGGTTAGCTCAAGTTCAATTTTTAATTCGCGATTGTTTTTTTTCCTTAAAGATTGATTTTGGACGCTGTCATTTCTGGTTTACATAATTGAGTTTTCTTGCAGTGTACTTACATAATACTTTATAGATACTAAGCGTGTTTCTCGATAAAGAAATCTTGGTTGAAAGTTTCGCCTAACCAATGGTTAAACCTAACTCACTTTCAAACAACCGGGCACAGGACTTCAGCGTAGGGTTTAACAGTACTTTATGAAACACAGGTAGCCTACCTCAAGACCGTTCCTAAATGAAAATCTGACAAAAAAGCTGTTTGATTTATCTTGAAGAAGCTCAACAAACACCAGTGATGCAAAGTAAGGAATCGTCCTGAGACTTGTGTTTGCTTCGCTCAGCCCCAGCGCAGCAAACAAAGACACGATAGTGGGGTAATGGGCAGAATAGTACAGGAGCTGTTGAAGGAAATGCATTGACGTTGGTTAGAATCTCTTAAGATTTCATAAACTGAGAACAAAACTCCACAATCCGGCCGTCTATCTTCAGTTTAGATAAAAATAGATGCAACTGATGTACGTTAACACAAGAAACTAGGATCTGAAGTAACTTCAAGTAAGACTTTCTGTCTGTTGCTCCAGAGGACTGCAACACCTCGTGTAAAACCATCATCCACATTTGCAATGATGGAGCCTACGTAGCGAATTAATGTTATTTTCTTGGGGGGATGGGGGGAGAGAGCAAGCAGACATCAAACATCAGTTGAACAAGCCGATGTGTTGGACGCGCGAGCGAAAGGAAAACTAGGATCATTACCCCAAAACAGCATATACGCAGGCCATTCAAGGTCAAACTAAACAATGAGAAACGAGGCTCAAATCGCCACATAAATCATGACAACTATCATAAACTATCATTATTTTTTTAAATGTAGTGGGTTTTATAAAAAGAAGAGCTCTGACCCTGACCTGATTAAAATAATCTAGCATAGGGTTTACATTTAAGGCACAATTTTAATGTATTTTTCCTTCTTCTTTATTCAAGTGTTTGTAATTTTGGTGTGGACTAGCTCGAATGGTCCAAATGTTCCTTTCTAGTCCTTCCCATTGCTACCTCTTTTCTTTTCTTCTTAGGACGTAGTTACTTGTTTGTTATGTAAGTTAATTTATTTATAAATATATTCTATGTATGTTACTTATGTTTAATTAATGCAGTGAAAATGGATTACATTAAATTAATTAAATTAATAAACTAAACTATTGCACTGTGCAAAAAAAATAAAATTGGAAAACGAAAAGTTTTCCCTCTTCACTTTACCACAAGACATTCTAATACATTCTTACGATCTTTGACTACAATCTGGAACTTCCACAGCCACAACTGGCAGTTAAAAGAAAAATACACAACTGTCGCGCAGCTGCTGCATAACTCCAAAGTGTATTTTTCCTCACCCTTCGAGCTCCTTTGGAGTCTTTAGACTTCTTAAAATTTGCAGCTATTTCGTTTGCAAGGACACCACCTCCCATACTGCCCACGGTAGCTTGGCTGTACTTGTGGTACTCGAACCAGTCAGCCAAATGCACCACCTGCCTCCACACATGTTCAGTGACATTGATGAATGACCTATTGTATGTCCGGTGAAGGTGGATGTAGTCATACCTAAGTAAATGAAGTGTAGAAGTAGTTATGACTACACGCACTAGAACTAGGTAAAAAAATAAGCTAGTTAGAACTACGAATGTGTTCGACAACATTACCAAGCCTGTTGTATCACACTTGTGCTTTAGAATCAATCAATCAATCAATCAACTTTATTTCATCACTTACATACTATATACTGATTTTACAATGGTTACTATGAATGTATGTAGCGCTGAGGAGTCTACTGAAAGCATAGACTGCTTATAATATGTAGACCCCCTTAGGATTAATATCATTTTTGATAAAGATCATATTTGCAGCTGGTGACCAGATAATTACATTGAAAATAATATTGGAATAGTATTTGAAAGTGATGAGTTTTCGTTACTGAATGTTTATTGAAATCAAGAGGTATTACTAGTAGGTGCTGCCATCTAATTAAAGTAAAATATAGAATGAAATATGGGAGTACTGTCAGCGACACAAACTAAACGTTCATACAGTATTTTAAGTCAAGTTGCGTCAGTCCTTGTGTGCGCTCGAGAGCATTTGTGTTCGTATCTTCTGTGTCATGTTTGGTTGAAATTTTGAATAAGTTTTGGAAGGTAAGAAAATCTACAGTCAGATGCACAAACTCATGCAACTCAGATGCAGTCAAAATTAATTGAAGTTTTCACTAATTCTGAGGGGATTCGATGTCTGTCGGGTCGGTCACTAATAAAACGATAATTTATTTAAAATGAATCAATCTTCTTAAGGTTCATTTGTTTATTTCTTATCTGCATGCAGTTTTCATTGGTGGATTTCGATCCGACCTTTCTAAGTTTCACAGTATGCAGTCAAGAAACATATCATAAGAACGATGGAAACATGAAAGCGATTTCACGAGCCCTATTTTTACGCAAAATACCCTACTCTGCCCTTGGAGCGAGTCAAAACACCATATGTTTTACCAGAATGTTACAGCGTCGAACGACTGATCGCAAAAAGAGTCAGGGCCGGTAAAACAGAGTTCTACTTTACGTGGCTTTGTTAGCCTGCCGAGACCAACACCTGAAACCTGCAAAACATCTACCAGCGGCAGTGCTACAACAGCTTATTGCGCCCGACATCCATCCGTCCTTGCTGGAAGACGCAAGGAATAGACTGCAACTAGTGCTGGAGCGCGGGTTAAAGAGCACACTCAAGACTGATTGCACAAACAACAATCGTCATGATTTGGTGTGCACTCTTTTCCTTGTTTCAGTAACAAGAACAAACTGATGTCTGGCCCAGTATGATGAAGGAGCGCTCTTTCTGCGATGATGGCGGCGAGGGTGAGTGCAGTGGCGAGTGTTAGAGAAATGGCGATGGCAAAAGCGATGGCGAGCGCGATCGTGACGAGGAAGGGGGCGATGTCGAGCGAGATCGTGGCGAGGAATGGAGCGATGTCGAGCGAGATCGTGGCGAGGGAGTGGGCGATGGCAAGAGCCGAGACGGCAGTGAGGGCGAGGAAGGCGGAGTTGGTGATCCATCACTGAAATTCATTCTAAGAAGAGGACAAAAATAAAGTTGAAATAAAACATAAGGTAAAATATCGTAGTTCAATTGGATTTTGTTTGGTAATTCACAGCATCGGTATATACAGTACTTACGTTATGGCGCTTAGCCTCTCTTCACTGCCACGGTTCCAGAAGGGCGGGAGCGCAACTAGCCGTCTTGTTCCCACTCTAGGCACTGCTGTCCGGTGAGTGATACCCATAATGATACCTCTGTTTTGTAAAGAGAGACATTGTGAGAACAATCAAATAGTAAGGAGTAATTTAGAAAATCGAGTACATCGAAGACTTTTAAAAGTATATTGTTCAAAGACAAATATTTTGTGTCAAAAGTTTATTTAGACAAAAAGATAACAATTCAGGGAAAGATGGCTCATTGACGAATGTATATATTTAAGTTTTTCTAGAAGGGACCTTTAGCAAGCATACTTACAATCCGGCTGTGATATGCCGCATGTCTCGACTCACCTGCAGAACAAGGGAATTGACGTTACGAACCATCGAGTTAGTCGACTTGATGCTTTGGCAAACAAACCGAGTCAACTTGCTGGAATTTGTTTGTCGTAGAAGCAAATTGGACAATCCTTCTAATTTCTTTTTAAGATTGCGCGCCATAATGACAATTTCTCGCTTGATTTTATTGTTTGCAATGCGGTGTCTAAGCAAAGCAGCGCTTCATCGTATGATAATTCAGCGAAAATGCATTTTTTTTATCTTAACGTTAATTATTTTCAAAGTGCAGAAGCTGCACCTTCTTCCAGCTTTGGTATGTGTCAAATTTGCGTTGTTTTTTAAAATGCTTGAAAAAGACTCAAAGCCGTCTACTCTTTTCTTCTGTACGTCAGAATTGCACGATATTCTTTTACTGATCAACATTTATAACGTTCTCCAATATTTTCATTGTGAAGATTAATACATAAATCTTTTAATCTCCGTAAACAAGTAGTTTCACTCGCATTAAATCAATACATCCTTAAAAGCACATGCTAAAATGAATAACACATTTTCATGATTCCAAAGTTTCACTTTTTGTAACCTTAACATCAATTCAGCAATATAGGCAAGATTTTTCTTGGAATTCGAATGCGCTCGATAACATTACCAAGCATTCTTCATCAACTTTATGCCCTAGAATGAAATATGGAACGACTGCCAGCGACATAAAGTAAATGTTAATCAGTTTTTCAAGACAGGTTGCGTCAGTTCTGCGTCCGCACAGTGCGTTTTTGTTTTTACTCTTTGTGTATGATCGGTTGAAGTTTAGAACAAGTTTATGAAGGCAGGAAATTACGTACACGTACAAGCTTATGCAGTTTAGACATAACGATACACTTGTAGCCAAAATAGTTCAAGTTTTGCAACAAATTAGCAGCGATTTCGAGTTTGTCGCGTCATTCTTTTTAGGGTTCATTGTTTTATTTCTTATCTGCATGTAATGCTTCATTGACGGATTTCGATCCGACCTTTCCAAGTTTCACAGTATAAAAGTCAACTGTACGCAGTCAAGAAACACATTGTTAGAACGTTTAGTTTACGACGATGGAAACACTAAGGCGATTTTACGAGCCCGGTTTCTACGCCAAATACCCCGCCCTGCCCTTGGAGCAAGTCAAGACACCAAATGGAGAACTTGGGTTTGAGGGACATTTTTTAAAGTTGCCTACCCCCTCCCCCCCTGCACCCTCACCTCCTTAAAGATAAATTGGGTGGCCCCTAAAGGAAGCTTGAATGTATATGTACTCACCTTAACTCGCTCCTGCCGAGTCTAGTTTCTCCCTCTGGCTGAGTGACATTCGTAACATCTAAAAGACATAAAAGAATCAGAGCGCGATTTTTGATCGTCTATTCTTTTCCTTATCCAAAAAAATTACAAAAACTTCAAAGACCAAAGAGAAACGAATTCATTGTAAAAAACAATCAATAAATTGTACCACTGGTCCGTGGACGGGACTCGGGCTTCTGTTGGCCGACCATCGGCTCCCGTTTACCAAGTGTTCGTTACCTTGTCGATCCGGTCAGGTTTAACGATGCCGTAAGCAGACCGTAAGTTTCCGCAAACCAGAGGCTCTCTCTGCATTAGAACTGAAAACAAAAAATCCCCGCGGATTACGACATAATCTAGTCCTTATCGTTACAACTGAACAAATTGCACTTACGCAACTTTTTCGAGCTGTCTTTCTGCTGCCTCTCGCCCACCGCTTCGTTAAAGGCCTTCCTGCGGTTGACAAGGCCACTTAGCGGCTGTTTTGCCCTGGCCATTTCCCAGTAAGGTCTTGCAGTTTTTTTCGTTGAGCTGCGACCTGAGAAGTTCGTTTTCTTTCTCTAACTTCTTCTCACGCTCTCGCCGTTGGGTGACAATGTCGCCAGGTGACTGGCAGATTTCGTCTTCTTGGACAGTAATGGTCGACCATTTCTCCTCACTCTTTAACCTTCTCCTTCGTAAGTTTGAATTTTTTTTCCTTTGCCGAAGCATCCAATTTATTCGTGTTTTCAAAACGTGCACTCGTAGACACTGGGATTCTTCTTTTAGGCCGTATCCCAGGATATTCAAGGCACTGTTGAATGCAGCTTGCTCCTTTTGGACCCCGGCAGCGAAACCCCTCCACTTCCACAAAGTCTCCCAACAGATGTGAACTTTAGCGTTCAACAGCTAAAAACTATTAGTTTTAGTTATCTTTCACTCTGAAATTTCCGAATTTGCTTAAACTCACACGAAATTCGCTCCTACGAAAATCGAAGCTATAAATCAAAGACATTTCTAACCAGATGGATAGAACTTTCTGTCAAAAACCAGATTCTAACGATTCTAGCGTTAAAGCTACTAATTTCATGCAGAAAATGTATCCCTTGTGTGTATGGATTTCGCAGTTTCTTTATATTTTGTGCTTACAAAGACGGCCTTGACTGAGCAAATCAGTATTTGAAATTCAGGAACTATCTCATATGTCCATGAATTCCAGCTCATGTGAAATAAATTGAATGTCCTGGTAAATGACTGTACTTATTAGGACTAAGTAAATGAAAGTAATAATTCAAAGTAAATAAACAATTTAGTGTTTACAAGTAAATGAATAAACTAACTAGAACTAAGTCAATAAATATACTAGTTAGAACTAGGTTTATGAAAGTAGAAATAGTTGTGAACAAACTAATTTTAACTAAGTCATGCGGATGTACTTATTAGTTAGACAAATGGATGTACTAGTTAAAACTAGGTTAATAATGTACTATTTAGAGCTAGGTCAGAACCAGATAAGTCAGCGATCGTGCCAATTAGAGCTAAGCAAACACACATTTTAATTAGAACTAAGAAAATGAATGTACCAAATACAATTAGGACATTGCATGTACATCTTAGAACTTGGTGAACGAATGTAGAATTGGTATGTAGAGTATATAGAACCTAGTACATAAATTGACTAACCAGAACTAGGTAAACGAATGTACAAATTGAACTAGGCTTACCAGCATATACGACATACTCATAAATGGTTTGGTAACGAAAAATAAATGCACTTTAAATTTGAAAGCGAGGCTATAAGGCATTGTTAGTCCAAATGCAAAGAAAAAAGAATGGACACTACTCCTATTTTCCGTGCGTCTGGATTCACAATGACTGATTAGCCTCGCTCCCATTATTTCATACTTGCGTCAGCCATTTATGAATTGGGTGTATGTACTAGCTAAAACTAGATAAAGGAGTGTGCAAACTAAAACTAGCTAGAGTCTAGTGAACTAATTAGAACTAGGAGAATTAATGCACAAATCAAAATTTGCTAAAAAAAAATCCAATTAAAACTGCATGCATGTACGTATGCTATCCAAAGGAGTGTACTGAATACAACTAGGTGAATGAAAGTACTCATTAGAACTTGGTCAATAACAAACCCATTAGAACTGCATCAGGGCGCAGAAAAACAAGATACCAAGTGCCAAATGGCAAGCCAACATGGCACGAAAAAAAAATACTTGGATGGCCAAATGAAAGGGAAATGGTAAGCCAAAACATTTTTGAATTGCCAGAACAAATTCTGACGGCAGTCCGAGTTGTTTTCCTATTTCATGCCCTGTAAATTTGGGTAAATGAGTGCACTAACTAGAACTAGGCGAATGAAAGTACAAATCAGAACCAGGTTAATGCGTGCAGTGTGCAGAACTATTATTATAGGGCGAAGAAAATACGGCTATTTTATCATTCACTCAAAAACTTTGCGAATGCTGCTACATTGTTTTTCTTTCGAATACATTAGGAAAAAAATGGTTCTTTTTTCTGTTTTCACAAGCAAAACCCAACTCAAAAATTCTCGCCGTGCCTCCCTGAAAACGTTCCAGTTGCAATCGTTCTTTCCTTGAAGTTATCATAAGCAACCCAAACAAAAAGAAATGCTTCTGTGATTGCGCGTTTTCTCTTTTCTTGACATTGACTTGTTCCTTTGTTATTCCGTTTTGCTTCACTAACACATTACCCATGAGCTCGTTTAACTCATAAGAGTTTTCAAGGACCCCTAGCCTTTACCTGTCATCTAAATCTTATCTTACAGGGTCACTGTGTTTTTGTGAACTACTTTGCTGAGGAGGAAGGTGTTGGTTAAACGAGAAACTTATTCTCGAATTATCTTAAGTTTTGAGTTACTGTTGAAACAGCAGTTCTTGTCGCAGAATGAAATTATATATTAAATACTTACACATTGTGAAACTCTTTTAATGCTATTTCCTTGAATCCGGTGATTTCTTTTATCTGCTTAAATAATTTTTGGCTATCTTTTTCCTTGCTCTTGAACTCGGCACTATCGTAAAGTTGCCCCAGCTTACTCTGAAACGTAGCACACTTCAAGTATCCCCTCAATAACTGGTCGTTCTCGACAGCCACGGTATGAATAGGAACCTGTTAAATGAATTTTAAATACATTAACATTTCACACATTTGTGTTTGTGTTTGTGTTCGTGTTCTATGCTTGTCTCTCATTTAAGTCTTTCTGCCTGTAAACGAGTACGCTGAATAAATGGGTTTGTTCAACAAAAGTTGATATGGTATGTTTTTCGCCTGTGGGATGTAGTGTTTAGGCTTTAGCTGACGTTTCGAGCGTTAGCCCTTCGTCGGAGCAGCTTCTTTTGGTCAGTTTATCTGTCAATTGGTCTGTTCGTATATGTTTGCCTGTTGACCTGTTCTGTACGTATTGTACCACATTTTGGTTAGTTGGTCTACTGGTATCTGTAAGTGGCCTGTTTGCCTTTTGGTCTGTCCTGTTGTTCGATCTGTAATTCGGTTTCTTTGTATGTTTGTTTGTTTGTCTTTTTTGTTTGTTGAGCTGCCTTCTGCTGAACGGTCCATTAGCTCGGCGGTCAGTCTGTGTGCCTGTTGGTCTGTTTACCCACTGGGTTGTTACTGCCTATTAGTAATTCCTTGTACTGGCTTGTCTATCTGCTAGAATGTCCTTTTGTTGATCAACAGTGTTTCCTTCTCTTGGTCTTCCTGCCTACCTCTATGGCTTTTATCTGTTGGTCAATCTGGTTGTGTTTTTCCAAATATTTACAGTTTGTACTTCTGTTGGTTTGATGGTTTAATTTGTGTTTAATTTGTTGTATTTTCTTTATATAGTCTTTCCACTGGCCCACAATGGCCGGACGTCTGTCTGTCTGTCTATCTATCTATCTATCTATCTATCTATCTATCTGTCTGTCTGTCTGTCTGTCTGTCTATCTGTCTGTCTGTCTGTCTGTCTATCTATCTATCTATCTATCTATCTATCTATCTATCTATTTATCTATCTATCTATCTACTGTATCTATCTGAGTCTGTCTGCCTGTATTTATGTAAGACCATGTTTGTATTTATGTATGTGTGTGTTGTTTAGTAGGTCTTTCCGTCTGTTGTCCTTTCTGTCAGATGATCTTCTTGTTTGTCGGCTTGCTCTCTGTGTGCGCACCTGCTTGCATACTAAAATCTTGCTGACCAGGGCCTGGTTTTTTGAAAGTTGGTTAGCATTAAAACTTTAACTAATGATTGGATTTACTTCTTTATAGACTGATTTGGACTGGCATTTTAGGTTTATTTAACTGACCATGGGTTTCCTCAGAGTATTTCAGTATTACTTTATAAAGAATGGAATTCGTGTTTTTAGACACATGTAAGAAAATCAAGTTTGAAATTTTGCTGAACCCTGGGTTAAATTTAACCCGCTTTAGAACATTACTGAGTCCTGCGTGGACATCAGCAAAATGGCAGTCAGGAGTAACATTAACACCACTGAAAAGATAAAAGATCAATACATGCATGTTTTTGCAAGGAGGAAAACTTTTCTCTAATATTTCATAGATCTCTAAGTATTAACTTACCTGTTGCACATTGTATGGTGCTGAGTATGTCTGGCCATCAACTGACATTGTCTGATTTCTTGGTGGATATAATCCAAGCAAAAAGCTTTGGGCACTAAAAGCAAAGTAATATACATACTACTTTATTCCTAACTTGTATATAGCTATTTCAAAAAAGGTTGTCATAGTCAATAGTCGATACTGGAACCGAAAGGAACTTTGAGTGCACTCATAATGAGTAATATAATGCGCCAGCAAAGGTTGTTACTGCATTGCCGTGGAATTATATGATGAACCTGCAATTCATATTTTGCAAAGTCAATGTTAACAGTAGTGATTATTTGTGCTGCTTGAAACCAACCGTTCCTTTCAGTTCTGGTATTGGACTATTGACTGTGACAACCTTTTCTGAAATAGCTGTATGCATAAAATTACTTTTTTGAACATATTGTGAGCTTTTTTTGTTTACATGGAAACAACATACTAAATTATCAAATATATTTGTGGTAAAGTAACCATAGTACGTAGATTTTTTAAATGAGTGTTTCAACATCTACCAGATGGGTAGACAAATTCTGAAGTTGGGGTTTTTGGGTATAAAAACCTTGAACCTCTATCTTGCACCTCTGCCCCAATCATAAAATTAGCATGCATAGTAGGACACCTGGGCCACAGACTATCATATGGTGCTTCATCAGTAAATCAAACTAAAAATGATTTTTCCCACCTGCTAATAGTTCTTGAATAGTCACTACTTCTGACATAAGTTTGTGTTGGTGTATAATCGCTGGACAGCCAGACACCATATCGGTTAAACCATTTACGAACAAACTTTCCAGCATGGAACATCTGATCCATTCCTCTGATGGTCAACAAACTGTCACTGGCCTCCACCAGTGTCTTGGGGTCTTTTTGCAGAAATGCTCTGCTTCCATGACGAGATATAACAGCTACTTGGCTTAATTGCAAGTCTAAAGACGGTGAGGCATTTAGAACAACCATTAGATGATATCGTTCTTCATGTAAACATGTACCAATCAAATTGAATCTACAATTCATCCACTCCCCTCTTAGAATCACCCCCTCCCCCCAGGCTATTTTTTTGTACATCTTTGGCTTTCAATACCCACACTTGGTTCATGTAAAAGCTCTAAATATCTTGATGATTAAATGTTCCAATCACCTGCCTCGCCCTTGGCCTCCCCAGGCCCCAGACCTAATGTTAAAGTATAAGCGAACATATATTCTAGAAGACATGTAGCAGAAAAACCTCAAACACAAGCCCAGTGAGCTTAATCTTGCAAAAAGAAGCCCATCTTTACTGGAAGCCCCCCTTTTCAAAGTTGCTTTATTTTTGTGCAACACTTTTTGCAACTTTTCCTAGACAAGAGGTTTACAATTTTTTGCTTATGCCAAAAAGATTTCTTAATTACAGATGAGCAATAATATAAGCTCCCCCTCCCCCCCAGGCTATTTTTGTACATCTTTGGCTTTCAATACCCCACACTAGTTAGGTTCATGTAGAGGCTCTAAATATCTTGATGATTAAATGTTCCCACTACCCACCTCCCCCAGCCCCTGACCGGTCGTTAAAGTATAAGCACAAATGTATTCTAGAAGACACGTAGCAAAAAAACCTCAAACACAAGCCCAGTGAGCTTAATCTTGTAAAAAGAAGCCCATCTTTACTGGAAACCCCCCTCTTCAACAGGGGCGGATCCAGAAATTTCAAAAAGAGGGGGCCGGAAGCCAAATTCTAAAGGGGGGCGGAGTTCAACTTTCAGTGCCGCTTTCAGTCATTTTCTTAAAAATCTCTTACAAATATTCCACCAAAAGGGGGGGCCGCAGCCCGTCCGGCCCCTCCCCTAAATCTGCACCTCTTCAAGGTTGCTTTATTTTTGTGCAACATTTTTTACAACTTTTTCTACACCAGGTTTACAGTTTTTTGCTTATGCCAAAAAGATTTCTTAACTGCAGATGAGCAATAATATGAGATATTTAAAGAAAAGTACATTAATAGATTAAATTGAGGATGGGGGGGGGGGAGAGTCAAACTTGCTATTTTGCATATCAAAATCTACTTGTTTATGTGCAACTTTTCTTTTCTGGACAACGTTCATGAGCTGCAACCAGGGCGACAGCAATCAAGCTAATTTGATACTGGGGAAGGAGATGACTGGTGATTCAATATTAGGGAGGTTAAGACTTCCC
>JAOBRG010000010.1:0-25545 GCA_027574985.1 Umimayanthus nakama | reverse complement strand
TTTTTTAGTCAGCCTTTTGGACACATTGCAGTACTCAGTGAAACTGCACTACACAAGGTGCATGCGCAATGATATCATTATGGCTTGACAAAGGACAATCTCATACTCTGGTTTTGTTGGATTTATATGCACAGTTTCTTACCGTCCATCTCTACTTATTGCTTAGTCAGGGCTCAACAACACCTGACTTGTAAACACCTACGTTATTACTTACTTTGCTTGTTCCTGTTTACTGCTGTTTTTCCAGTGTACTACTACCTACCACAGACTACACACTTGCGAATTTGCTATTTGCTGGAAGTACCGTCTTGTAGTTTTATTTATAAATGTCATATATAATTGAAAAAAAGAAGACTCGAAATTATGAAGAAGATCTACATTAGTTACGTTCTGAATTTGCTAAAGTTTCCCAGCTTGACAAAGTCAATAAAATGTACAACATATTTCTAATACTTAGGTGTTGTAACCCAGAAGTCTCTTCATTCGCCTCATCAAGTCACTAGCCGAGTCCACATCTCCCTTTTTAGACTGGTCGTGTGGTGCTTGCTCCCTGTTTCCTTGTTTCGACCATTTTTGAAGGTTCCGATGACACAGGCCACTTTCTCAATCATGCGCAGAGCAAACTAACAACTTTGCTGAAGGGCACAATCCATGATTACAATGATCTGTGGTACTTGTGATTTCTTATCCACAGTTCTCTTTTAGTAATGACTGATCTTTTCACTTCAGAGTTTTATCCATTCTACAATATGGTTTTCAGTTAAAAATCGCGTCAGCTCACCAACTGAAACGCTAATCTCTTTTTGTGCATGATTGATAAAGTGGTTTATACAAAAATATAAAAGATTAACGAAGATACAATTAAGTAATCAAAAGTGAACGTCCCAGAGTGGGCTTGAATCACCAACCTTTCGGTTAACAGCCGAACGAGCTAACCGATTGCGCCACAGAAACGAAGTCGAATTTTGTAGTTAATGTTTATTTCAAAAAGTTAAGACATGAAATAATACTATATAGAAAATCATTGGCAATGGCTTTCAAAATGATAATGACGAAGAGCAACCTTGATCGTCTGGAATACAGAAGCGTCGCTTAATTTCCAACCTTCGCTTCTTCTCAATAGGCAAAGAAATTATCTTGCTAGAAAATATTAGTTGATATTCTCTGTTATTCTTTTATATTAGCCAGTCTATATGACACTATTCAGTACTCAGTGAGACTGCATTCACAAGGTGCATGCACAATGAAATCATTATTGGTTGACAAAGGAAAACCTTGTTAACCCTCTTCCGCCTTGGCCTTCCGCTTCCTTGGCCTTCCGCGGCCCATAACTCTAAAACTTTAAATGATAATGATATGGAATTTGGTGAGGCATTAGAGAATCATAAACCTATTAATTTGGTGTAGTTTAATTGGCGTTTGGAGTCATCAGTTCGTCTTAATAACGTCATAACTTTAAAATTTTCCATTTTTACCGAAATTTTTCTAGTTAAAGTAGAACAGTTTGGAAACGTTTCTGTCCTAAAAAGACAAACAAACAGTACAAAATGTAATAAAAACTTCTTTTTTAATATAAATAACAGTATTTTAAAGAAATTGAGTATTTATTTAAAGAGAGTTTTTTCAGCAAAAGTTTGATGTCAAAACTTTACATTAGCTCTCTATCTCTTAGTATTTAAAACTAAAGGTGTAAGTAAAACTGTTTTCGTTCGGTTTTAAACGTTAACAAATGCAAATAGACTAAGAAAAGCTTGTTACTTTGACAAAATGCAAAGTACACGGCCGCCATCTTGGATTTCAAAAAATGGTATTGCACAAAACCTATAACGTCATGGATCACGTGTCACCTAAATTCTTTTACAATGAATATCGATTAATTGCTTTTGCAACTAATATTTAGCTATTGTTTCAAAGTTTTTGTAAGTTTATGGAAACAAAATCTAAAACAGTCAAAACTTGAAAAAACATGGCGTCAAAAACGGTGTTGCAATGGCAACATATGATACAGTTTTCCTAGTTCTTTATTTTTAAGAAAGTTCTCGAAAGTAGAAACCGGTGCTGGCACTTTACGCCACCCCCTCCCCTTCCCCCCCCCAGGATGGAATGTTCTGGTTTTGTTGGATTTATTCACAGAGTTTCTTACCATCCATCCCTACAAGTTGCTTTCATGGCTCACCTCACTTGTAAACTCCTACGTTATTTGTTACTTTGGTTGTTCCTATTTACTGTTGTTCTTACCCAGACTAGCACACTTGCGAAGTTGCTATTTGCGGAGTACTGTCTTGTAAGTTTATTTAAGGTGTCATTAAAACTTGCTGTTCGCCTGCATGGTCCCTGTTTTCTTGTTGTTGTCAATGTCTTTGAACGTTGCGAGGTTATACAGGCCACTTTCTCAATTATATGCCGAGCAAACTAACAGCTTTGTTTGTCGTCACAATCCGTGATTACAATGTTCTGTGGTACTTTTGAAGTCAAATCCTTTATCCTCTCTCTTAATAAGTTAATACTTTTCACTTCAGTTTTTTATCCAATCTGTCATAGTTAACTATGATCTGTCTTGGTGTTTAAAAATCATGTTAGCCCATCATCTGAAACATTAACTTCTTTCTGAGCATGATTGAAAAAAGTGACTTAAACTAAAAAGTAAAAGATAAAAAAGATACAAATAAGTAATCAAAACTATCCGTCGCTGGGTGGGCTTGAACCACCAACCTTTCGGTTAACAGCCGAACGCGCTAACTGATTGCGCCACAGAGACGAAGGCGAGTTTTCGCATTTAGATTTAATTTAAAAAATTAAGACATGAAGTTACACTTGAGAGAAAATCACTGGCAATGGCTTTCAAAATGATATTAACAAACAGCAATCTTGATTGTTTGGAACACAGACACGTTTGCCTAAAATTTCAAACCTTCGTTTCTTGTCAATAGTCTGACAAATATTAGTTAAGTTGAAGCTAATATTCTCTGTTGTTCTTTTAGTCAGCCTATAGGAAACACGCAGGGCTTATTCGGTGAGACTGCTCTCATAAGGGTGCATTGCACAATGACAGCAATATGGCTTGACAAAGGACAATCATATATTCTGGTTTTGTTTAGTGTACTGTTTAAATTTCGCACGCGTCTCATCGACAAATGTGATGTAAAACAATACGCTCTATCTAGTTCCGTTGTGATGGAGACAGGGGTCTCTGCGTGCGAAACTTCCCCTGACAGCCGTTGTGTAAGTAAATCTACTCGGGAAAGGGTTGACTCTTGGAACTATGGGAGATAGAGGCTCCTATTGATGAGTTTCTGCTGCAATAAATACTACTCAATGGACCTCATATATAGGAGATACAAGCTTCTGTTGATGGACTCCCGTTGCATTCATCTCAGGGCTAGCAGTCTTGTCAATTAGTGTAGACCTAGTCCGGTTCTGGCCCCTATTTTCTTCGCTCTTCGCTCCGGAGAACTAGGCCCTACGCCAGAACAAAAGGTCCGGCATTTATTGCATGCGCATGCGCCAGCTTTTACCCCGATAAAACCCTGTTAAGGCCCTTGAATGACCTTCAAAACCGCCCGACTCACCTCGTTCAAAATCTTGGTCAGTGTAATCAATTTTTTTTTCTGGTATCTGTTGTTAACGCTTCATTTCCAATGCTATAGCATTGAAACTTTCCCCCCTTGGAGTTTTTGCCGCAGTTTTTTTGTGTTACTTTAAAATATTGAAATGATTCTCGATGACACAAGCGCGGCGCTAATGCACAACGGCACAGCTAACAATGTTGCATTTCAGTATGACGTGTGATCCCAATTCCAAAATTATGTTCTGCTTTTACGTTGGCCTCAACTTAAATTATGTTCGGCAAAAATAAACAACACAAAAATTACAGTAAGCGAGTGAGCAAAATGAGGTTTTTCGACGATTCTTCCCGAACTCTTCATTTTTAAACTCTAAATTTATCGTGGAGTAGAAATTAGTTTGTTTTCTACAGATAGGCCGATAACTGGCGTAATCGGTTGCACATTAGACAAGAACTGACCAAACTTGGTCGTAAATCTGTTGTTTGCCAACTTACTTGCAAACCATATTCCCTTATAATAGATTTTGCACAGAATAGATTTAGATTTAGTCTTAGACTAAGAATGGATTGATTTTCAAGTTTAAAAGCTATTTTCATTTAGCCGTTGTTTACCGAGTTAGGAACTTACTTCGGGCATCAGGTCCCTTGACGTCATGCATAATGTCGATACACACAGAAATCACGCTTGATTCAGGCCAGTGAAAAAAGGGCTTGGCCGTCAGGTCATTTTTGTGCTCTTCTCCGGCCCATGCAGGTGTAGACAACTAAGACATTAAGAAACCAACTTCTTCATTGATCGATTTACCTTGAAGTTGGAAGAAAGAAAAGAAATAAAAGAAAAAGCAATTGTTCTTTAATAAATCAACTGAAAGCTGTGTGAAGCAAAAGGACTTTCCGTATTCTCAGCTAATCATGCGTAAAATATTTCGTGTTGTTTTCGAGTCTTCCGGTACCTAACTTTTTCTTGAAAAAGATTTTTAAGCTTACCATCAAACAAAACAGCCGCTGGCCAATACTTGTACTGCAACAAAGAAATTAAATAACAGCCGGAATGAAAATTGAACAAAAAGATTTTTTGGAGATTATTTCACGCCGACCAGCAGCCTTGCTCGGTATCAGTCGGCGTGGATTGAAATAAGAAGAGTTGGAAACACAAAATATATATTTAACAAACACTGACGCAAAAACCAAAGAACTTTTAAAAACAGACAAATTATTGCTATACTTTATCATTTCTTGCCGTGGCAGGTCGGCTCAGTAAAAAGCAACCAGGCAATGCTCCCGTTAATGTTATATGTTTGGAGTCACCGCGTGTAAAAGTATTGACTGACTAAGCCTTTAATCTAGGCCTACTTGACTGCGCGCAATTTGCAAAGCGGTTAGTCAGAGAAGAAATATTGTGTAAATTATACTTCCAACAAACGCCATTTAAAATCAACTAGCAAATATATAACATCTGTCATTGTTTTAACCAACAAAAACTCATTATTTTGCGAAGTTTACTATTCTGTTGTTGGTCTAATTATTGTTAAAATTATTATTAATACCATCCTTATTGTTATTGGTTTTTGTTATTATCATTAGCATTAACCTTATCATTAACATTATTACTATCATCATTAGTTCACATACTCAGGATGAAGATAGGAGAAGATTTTTTAGTTTGGGTGCTGGAAAAGCTCATAGAATTTTTTTTTCTCGGCTAATGTTGAACTTGCCTTAAATGTTGTACATGTGCAAATTTGTTTTAAATATTTCTCCTTTTAATGTCAATTTTGTATTTTCTTCTCGCCGGCCAGGGTACCAGCTATTTCATTAAAGCGCATTAGCACTTATGGTTGGTTTGTACGGATGTATTAGCAGCTGCACATCCAACACATACAAAATAGTTTAAGACTGTCGATGAAAGGCATCCACAGAAATAGTCTAGTTTTGCTAATTTATTGTTTGGGGCCGCGGTTCCTCAGTGTGTTTAATAACGGAAAACATAGGCTCCCTTGAACCAGTTGGAAGTCTTCCCTGTGTTGTTCTTAAAATCTACTCAATGTTCTTGCTGTGTAGTTAATCATTCTGCAGACAATCATCTATATAGCACTTCGTTTAGGCAAAAACTAATTGTCTTCAAACTTCCGACATAAGAACCTGCTGACATCATCGTGTATATTTAAATGTCCATACATGCAGAAAGCACGCTGGATTCAGGCCATTGTAAAAAGGGCTTGGCAAGTCATTTTTGTGCTCTCTGCCGGTCCATGCACATGTGGACAACTGAAAGTGATAAAGAAACCAACTTCTTTGTCGATGAAATTTTTAAAGCTGAAAGAAAGAGTAGGTTTGGTTCTTCCATCAACCGAAAGCTATGTGAAGATAACATACTTTGCTGTGCTCACCGCCGAACTGTGCTGCACTGTATGCGATCAATGACTGTAAGCTACAAATGGTTTACTTTATTTCGTGTTCTTGTCAAATTGAACAACCATTTATTGCAATCGGAAAAGTAGTATGTTTAGCATCAAACAATACAACTGTTGGCTAAAATTCGTACTGCAAATAAGAAACCACAAAAACGCAAATGAAGTTTGAATGGAAAAATTGGGTGGTATATATTTCATCGTCCTGACAAGAAGTCCTACTCGGTTTCAGTCAAAATGACTGATTAGAATGAGAGAAGTTTGAATGGAAATTATTCGGTAAGCAGTAAGACCAAAAACTTGAAAAGAAGCAACCAATTTAAATGTTTGTTATCATTTGCTGCCAAAGCGGATCGACTCCGAAAAGTTTCACCTGCCAAAGTTTCCGTTAACAGTATGTTTCACCACGTGTATAGGACTATTGGTTAACCAAGCCTCCAGTTTGGAATTTGAAATGGCATGCAGTTAGTCAGAGAAAAGAACAGAGCGTATTCTTAATGTACTTACAACAAATTCCATTTTAGACAACTAAATCTGACGTAGTTTTAGCCGAGTTTTATAATATATACAAGAAAATAGGCGTTTTATATTTAACAAAGCACACTGAAGTTCTCGGTTCACTTTTGTCGAGTCAATTCTTGAGTTTATTTTAAAGATTTGTTTTTTACCAACAGAAGAAAACTCTAGCTTGTTTTAATCGTATTAATCATTCATACCATGCGTATGACTTTAACAAGGAACTCAGTGCTTGGCAGCGTTAATCAGCATCGTCGGCGTAAGGATGTTTTAAGAGTTTATTTCACAACAAATGCACACTCCTTAAGGTCTACTGAAAGTGATAAAAACACTCAGATTCGTCGAGCCCAGTTCAAATTTTTCAAACGCTTGTTTTGTATGTATATTTGAAACTGTTACTTTGGATTAACTTGCTTGTACAGTTATAAAAAAGAAAACAAAGAACTCTCGTTAAATGCTCTAAAAATGTGAGCTGCTAAATTGAGCCTAAATAATCGAGTAAAAGACAAATCAATCAATAAATAGGCGAGACACCTTTTCAACTGATTTATTTTTTGCATTAGATTGTTAGATTTTACGTTTCCTTTCACTCTCTCGAAAACTCCAACGTTAAAACTTATCTTACCAAAAAACGTAAACTTAAGTTTACTTTATTCAGTTTTAAGCAATAGAAGTCATGAAATAGCTTTGGACTTTCTTTATGATTGTGCTAATGGTAATTTTGTTGAGCCTGATCAAATTTCCTTCTCACTTTATTCCAAGTTTAATCAGTTTAGTTAAGGTTTTTTTTGTCTTTCACGCTTACCGACATATAAAATGAGAAAGGAAAGTCGTCAGTTCTTCTGTCTGAGCTAATTCGCATGTAGTCATGGATCTATTGGTTGCCAACTTACTCGCAAACAAAATATTCCTCATGATAAATTTTGCACAGAACATATTTAGAGTTTAGTTTTAGAGTTAGAAAAGATTTGATTTTCAAATCTAAAAGCCGTCTTTTATGAATCGATGACTATAGAGACAAGAACTCAGTTCGGGCATCAGGCCTGTTGACGTCAAGCATAATGTCTATAGACACTGAAAGCAGGCTGGAAAAAGGGCTCGGGCGGCAGGTCGTTTCCGTACTCTCTTCCGGTCCATGCAGGTGTAGACAACTGGAAGACTTCCGGCTGCTTTGTAATAGAGCCGATGAGTGTAAGAAGTAGCGCTGGGCCGATGTTTATCTTAACACAATGAAATCCTTCTGATCCACAAGGAACTTCTCCCGAGGGGAAGCAGCTAGGAACTTATGTTTCCGGTAAAACAAATGAAGTATTTACTGGTTCAAAATCGAAGTAGAGAAATAAATAATCAATAAGAGTGTTGTTCATGTCAGGCGTGTTCTCATGATCCATTATACATGTATTTTCTTGCATCTGAAGCGTTGAAGATCAGTTTCTGCTTATCAAAAAACAAGATTATGACATAATTAATAATTCTACTTGAGCGTGGTGTTGAGATTTTTTGTTTCATCTTAAAAGGTGAAAAATGCCTTTTTTCAGTGATTTGTTCTTTTGTCACCGGGCTTTATTTGTTTCAAAAGCTGGTAAAGCTCGTGTAAGCTTTTTAGCGGATAATGTTACATGAAATATATTAGGGCATTTTGTAAGTGAGTGACTTGTATACCAGTGTAAACGATTGCAGTCAGATTAAGTGCGTTTGTTGGATTACGATTCAAACCGTTTCCCGAGATAGGGACACATTTATCCAGACAGAAGTCTTCTCGTATCTATTTAAACGTTGTAGTTCCTTAATCTTCTTATTGTGAAGCTTAACATCAAACTGGAACTACAAAGGACCAAAGCCGGGCAGGTGAAAAAGAATCGTTCAGTCGCTTGGTATGGTCCTTTACAATTCTTGAGAACTGTTTCAATTCAATTTTCCTTCGATAAAATAACGTTTGCTTAGTATAGCTGAGCCGGCCCACTCACGGTAAGTAGCTCCACCTAAAATTAATCTTGGATTTAATTGAGCTGAAACTATTTGATGATCAGTTACTAGTTTTCCCTTTTAATTTGTCAACGTCATAATTGTTTGTTAAGTTCCTAAAATGATCAGGAGCACACAAAATTTGTCGTATTTTGGAAATTCTATTTAAGTCCGTTTAAACTTGTCATTCAAATAAATGTTTGACAAACTAACCTCTAGATTCCACACGGAGCTCTACGTCCTTATAAATTTGATGTCATTGTCACGTCTTGCAACAACAGGACTGGTAGGCAATCTAAGCGCTAGAAACCTTCGTGGTGGCAATGAAAAGCTTCAAATTTTTCATTTTTGTTGGTGGACAGTCAAGCGCATACGCAAGTCTGCCCAAAACTAACAAAAATTGCACACCGTGCACTCACGTTCCTGGGAACACGCAGAGGTCAGCTCTTAAAGTGCAATGTGAGCCTCGCTCTGGGGCAACTGCCTTCTTGATCACAGTTGCTCCAGTGCTCTGTAAGTATGACATCTATCGGCCAGGTAACCGCTTTTATATCTCGCCGACTCTCACTGTGTTCTGGGATCTTAGTCGCTCAATCCCTTGCTGGTATCGGCTGTTTTCGGGTGGTTGACCAGTAAAGCGAGTAGAGTTGAGCATGTGCAAATGCATCAAACTAACAACGTTTCTGTCAATCTCAGTTTGAAATATTTTCCAACTAAACATACTAACTCCGTTCGTATGCGAATCGGTATTTCTAGTTCCAGCTACACTGCCATTATATCAAAATTGTTCGTGCTGGATTCTATCTTACGGTGTACAGGTGTTTGCCTGTGTGGACCGTGGTGTGCCGTGGTGATTGGTCAATATTGTCACCTCAATCGAATGTGAAAACTATGTGTGATTTAGGTTACGTTTGCGGAATTCATATTGTTTAGACAAGTACCTGCTCAGCGCTCCTTCGTACACTCATACTCTACTATAAAACAGCCGAAAGTTGAAAGTTAAAGGTTCATCCGCAACTAACGATGTGATCACGAAAAAAGCAGGACACTTACGTTATGTTGATACATTGCAGACAGCCTGTGCATGGTTGCAAAAAGCACCAAATAAAACCGCCTAGCAGCTTTCAAGAAAAAACAAACATTTTTTGAATTCTGCACAGTACATTGTTTTTCCTTCTTAAATGATTATCTTAAAATTTGAACTGCTATTAAAATTTCTCAAGAAACTTCCTCTTGCAGATTACAAAACCAAGTCGCCACCGACCTTGGAGATATAAAAATGCCAAATCAAAATAAAAATAAAAATTTCCCAATTCAACTTTTTTTGGCTCTTGTTTTCCCAATGGTTTCTTCCAGGCCCGATCGACGATCATAGAAAATCACTGGGGATGGCTTTCGAAATGATGCTGAAGATCGTTTGGAAAACGGAAATGTTCGCCAGCCTAAATTCCAACGTCCGGTTCCGCTTGTCAAATGTCATCTCAGCCTATAAGAGACATTGCAGTACGCAGGGAGACTGCTCACATCAAGCTGTATGAGAAGTGACATCACTTTATACACATGGCTGACAAAAGACAATCTTAAATTCTAGTTTTATTGGATTTTTCTGCAGTCTTTTATGCCGTTCATCGCTGCAAGTTTCTTACAAGGCTCGACAACACCTGTCCTGTAGACACTTTCGTTAATACTTACTTTACTTATCCCTGCATATTTTTTTTTCAACCGAACTTTAGGCTTATTCGTTGCTTCAATTTATTGTAGTTTTGTACTAGTTTTGAAGATGCTCAATTGTAATGACAACCCGCCCAGACACACACACTTGCGATTTTGCTATTTGCGACCGATTTCCAAATGCTTTGGCACAACCGTTCTTTGCTTGTTAACACTTGTTTTGACGTTAATTAGGTGACTTCACTGCTGATGACGTCTTAAATGTTGGCAATTCAATTCAATTTCGTCTAGAGGTGAATACCCTAGGATACACTGTGTCTGATGAAACAGTCAGAGCGCGCAAAAAATGCTGTCCACCTATTGGCTAATACTAATTCAAGAAATATTCAGTTACTATAGTAAAGTGATTTCGATCGTTTGGAAAACGTTGACAAAACTGATCAACATGGAAGCACGAACGCACTCACGAACTGGTTCCTTTATCACGTCGTAATACCCAGGTACTTCACCTGCATTCACCGGA
The DNA here is from genome assembly GCA_027574985.1 of Umimayanthus nakama. Lineage (NCBI taxonomy): Eukaryota > Metazoa > Cnidaria > Anthozoa > Zoantharia > Parazoanthidae > Umimayanthus > Umimayanthus nakama. The sequence continues at coordinate 14,894 of JAOBRG010000010.1, read as the reverse complement.
GGAACGACCAGCCCATCTTGTGACTCTGAACACGTGCATACCTACACCCTTGTAAAGAACTGTCTTACCTCTTTGCTGAACTGGAAAGGCAGTTCAATTTTGAGGGCAACACAAAAATTCTATTTTTGTGTTGCCCACAAAAATGGAATTTTTCACTTAAGAAGCAACTATTATCGCCTCAATACTGACAACTTTACTTTATTTCTAACAACATTGTATGTTCAATTCGCTAAACCATGTCTTTTCACCATTTTCATTTTTCAATTCGAAAATCTGAAATTTCGAAAATCCAAGATAGCGAACGCAATGACGGTATTTTATTTTGTTTTTGTTGCCATGGAACCAATTAAACACTACGTGGTTTAGATTAATTGAAACTACAATAAAAGTGCTACGTATGTCAAGCGGATGAAAGGTGTCAAAAATAAATGAGGAAGGTTAGATTGACCAACTCCCCCCCCCCCGCAATATGATTTCTTGTAACTACTTTTGCGTTATGCCTTCTAGGGCTAAAACTGGAAGCTCAAAAATTTGAAACTTCGATTTCTTAATGAGGATTTACTTTAGTTGCGTTCTTTATTTACTAAATCTTCCCTTAGCTGTACAGCGTTTTCTTAGCACTTAGAAGTTATAATCGAGAAAGGTCTCTTCATCCGCCTCATCGAATCACTAGCCGAGTCAACATCTCTTTTTTAAGACAGATCGTGTGCTATCTCCCTGTTTTCATTTGTTTCCAATGTTTTTGAAGGTTGCGATGTTATAGGACACTTTCTCAATCAAGCGCCGAGCAAACTAAGGTGACACTTGTGAAGTCTTATTGTTTATCCCCTCTCGTTAATTACTGATCTTTTCATTTCAGTTTTCATCCAATCTGTCTTGATGTTTAATTTCGTGTTTGCTTATCAACTGAAACACCAACCTCTTTCTGCACAAGATTGAGAAAGTTGTTTATAGCAAAACGAAAAAAATTAATACGATACAGTTAATCAAAAGTGAACGTCCCTGGGTGGGCTTGAACCACCAACCTTTCGGTTAACAGCCGAACGCGCTAACCGATTGCGCCACAGAGACGAAGTCGAGTGTTCGAGTTTATATTTGTTTTAAAAAGTTAAGACATGAAATTATACTGGGTAGAAAACCACTGGCAGTGGCTTTTTAAAATTTTATTGACGAAGAGCAAGGTTCCTTTATCGTTTGGAATACATAAATGTTTGCAAGCCTAATTTCCAACCTTCGGCTTCATTTCGTGTCACAACTTCCCGACAAAATAATTTTCTCGCTGTAAAATATCGAGAAAAGTGTCTTTAATCCCCTCATCGAATCCCCTTTTTGAGGCCCGTGGAAACGAACACAACATTGTTGGCCAACAACATGCATGCAACACTATCGGGCCTAACATGTTGCGTCCGTTTGCATTGAACCACAACAATGTTGACATTTGTAAGCACTTGTTGCGTTTAGTTTGAAACCGGTCAAACTTTTTAAGGCCATGTCAGTAAACGAACGCGACATAGTTGGTCAAAGAAAAACTGATTGCTTTAGAAACTTATCATCAAACAAAACAGCCGCTGACCAATACTCGTACTGCAACAAAGAAATTAAATAACACGAATGAAATTTTGAAGCAAAAAGATTTTTGGAGATTATTTCATGCCAGCAGCCTTGCTCGGTATTAGTCAGCGTGGATTGAAAAAAGACGAGTTTGAAACAAAAATATTTCACAAACTTTGACACAAAAACCAAAGAAGTTTTACAAAAACAACCAAACTATTGCTATACTTAATCATTTCTTGCCACGGCAGATCGACTCAGTAAAAAGCCACCAGCTAAAGTTCCTGTTACCATTGTGTGTTTGAAGTCACCACGTGCAAAAGTATTGATTGACGTAGCGTATAATCTAGACCAGCACGGCTCTCAATTTGGAAAACGGTAAGCCACAGAAAGAATACTGTGTAAAGTACTTTCAACAAACTGCATTTGAAATTAATTTGCAAATGTGTAAAATCTGTCATTACTTTAACCAGCAGAAACTGGTTTTAGGCGAAGTTTACTTTTCATTTCGTGTTGTTATTATTATTAATATTATTATTATAGCCATCTCTACTGTTATTAGTTTTTCCTATTATCGTTATCATTATCCCTATCATTATTTCTATTATCATTATTTCACATACTGAGGCTAAGGAGAGGAGAAGAATTTTAGTTTTGGATACTTGACAAGCTCATGGAATTTTTTTCTCGATTAGTGTTCAACTTGTCTTTTCCTTCAAATATAAGTGTTGTATTTCTTTCTCGCCTCCCAGGGTACCAGCTATTTCAATAAAGCGTATTTACATTTATGGTTTGTTTGTACGGATGGATATTAGCAATTGCACATCCAATACTTACAAAACTGTTTAAGACTGTCGATGAAAGGCATTCACAGAAATAGTCTAGTTTTGATTATTACTCGTCGTACCACGAGTCAAAGTTTGGGTTCTATTTGTTTTTGTTGTTTTCTTTCTTTTATATTTCTTCATGTCGCGATTAGCGATTCGGTCCAATGACTGCCACATTTGGGATTTGTCCCCGGTCCCACGCGGTCCGGAACGCCCCAGTTGTTTCCACTTTTTTCGTCGCGCAATTTTATTTGTGAGAGTGGAGTTCGGATGAAGGAATTAGCTTGTGTGTTTTTCGACTTATTTGCCATGTTTCTCAACAAGTTATTGTTTCCCTTGTTACATACAGTCTGCATACACATCGGTGCTTCATGGGTTAAAATAACTGAATGCAACCTCACTTCAGTCTCCACTCGCACCACGAGTAAAGGCTTAATGAGCCTGTTGTTTATGTATCGTTTTGGACCGGGGTTGCCCAATGTGTTTAACAACGGAAAACATAAGCTTGAACCAGTTAGGAGTACTCCCTGTATTGTTCATAAAACCTACTTAATGTTCTTGTTATGTAATTAATCATTCTACAGACAATAATCCATATAGCCCTTCGTCTTGGCAAAAATTAATTGTCTACAAACTTCCGACTTAAGGCCCCTTGACGTCATTATGCATAATGAAAGCACGCTGGATTCAGGCCAGTGAAAAAAGGGCTTGGCAGGTCATTTTTGTGCTCCTGCCGGTCCATGCACATGTGGACAACCTAAAGAGATAACGAAACCAACCTCTTTGTCCATAAATTTTTTTAAGTTGAAAGACAGAGAAGGTTTGGTTCTTCAATTAACCGAAAGCTGAGTGAATTGAACATACTTTGCCGTCCTCATCGCGGAGCTGTGCTGCATATGCAATCCACGACTGTAAGCTGCAATGGGTTTGCTTTGTTTCGTGTTCTTGTCAAATTTACCAACCATTTATTGCAAAAAGTAATATATCTAGCATCAAACAGTACAACTGTTGACTAAAATTCTTACTACAAAATGAGAAACCACAAAAAAGGAATGAAATTTGAATGGAAAAATTGGTTGGTATATATTTCATCATCCTGACGAGAAGCCGTACTCGGTTTCAGTCAAGATGATTAGAATGAGAGCAGCTTGAAACGATATTATTTGGTAAGCAGTGAGGCTAAAATCTTAAAACTAAAACAACTAAGTTAAACATATACTATCATTTGCTGCCCAAGTGGATCGACTCAGAAAACGTTTCTACCAAAGTTCCCGTTAACAATATATTTCACCATGGGTAGGGATATTGGTTAACCAAGCCTCCAGTTTAGGCCAGCACGCAAATTGGAAAGAGCAGCAGTTAGCCAGAGGAAAAAAACCCACAACATATGCGTAACGTACTTTCAACAACTTCTATCAAAACAACTAAATCTGGTCGAGTTTAACCCGACATTAATTAGTTTTATAAAATAGACAAGTAAATAGGCGTTTTATTTATGGTCAAGAATGCAAGCTGAGGCTCTTTGTTCACTTTTGTCTAGTTAATTCTTTGTTTTGGCTTTTTTTTAAAGCAATAGAAGAAAACTTTAGTTTGTTTTAATCCTACTTAGCCTTTATATTATGCATATGAATTTAACAGGTTACAGCTTTGCAGCGCTAACCAGCATCGTCAGCGTAACCATGTTTTAAGTCTCTTCTTTACAACGGATACACGCTCCTGAATCTACTGTTAGAAAATGCAAACATTCAGATCCGTCGAAACAAGCTAAATTTTTTCAACGCATGTTGTATGTATGTTGAAAGCTGAAACTGTTACTTTGGATTAACTTGCTTGTACAGTTATTAAAAAAGAACACAAATAATTATTGTTAAATGCTCTCAAAATGTTCGCTACTTTACCTAACTTAAACAATTAGTAAAAGACGATACGCCTTTTTCATTGATTTCTTTTTGGCATAAGATTGTCAGATTTTGTGTTTCTTTCCATTCCTACCAAAACAACTCATCTTACCATAAAGTGTTAAACATAAGTTTAATTTATCTTTTAAAAAACCAAGTCATGAATTTGCTTTGGACTTTCTTCATGAGTGTGCTATTAGGAATTCTGTTAAGCCTCATCACAATCCTATTTCATCTTATTCAAAGTTTAATCAATTTCATTGATATATCGTCCATGATATTTGTCTTTTACCTTTAACGATATATAAAATGAGAAAGAAAAGTCGTCAGTTCTTTTTATCTAACGTAATATTTACTATCTTATTGAGCGGTAAATTTATTGTTTGCCAATTTACTTGCTAAAAATATATCCTTTATGATAGATTTTGTACAGAACAGATTGAGATATATATGGTGGCCTACAGTTGTCATAGCGGTTTTCGCATATTTTGGATTGTGATTTCATATTTTTTATATTTTTATTTCATTTTTGCTTCTTTGTTTATAAAAAAAATCTCTTTGGACATGAAGAAAATATTTATCAAAGGGATTCATTAGGAAAAAGTGGAAATGGTAAAACATAAAAAAAAATAAACATGTACTGGATGTTCAGAAATATAAACGATGTAGGAATGTGTAAAAAAAATCAAAGTGTGGCCGATGGCTGTCATAGCCCAGAATGCATTGGTTCAGTCTTCAGAGACCAGGTGCCATTGCGAGCTTCGCACACCCTCGATGTCGGCACAAAATGGCGGGTCGTGAGGATGAGAGGACGAATGATGCTCGCGGCCTGATCAAAATGGCTGCTTAGTTTGTCCTGGGTTTGTTTATAGTTTTTGAGATGGCAGCTGCTAGAATACGCAACGATTCCTGGAAAGAAGACCTTGATCTTAAGGAAACACTTGGTCACTATGTGAAACCGGGACTCCATCGCCAGGAAGTATTGGATTTCGTGAAACAGGACTTTTTTCAATATGCGTGGAGTCTATCAAGTTTAGATCGACGTCTTCGTGAATTTGTTATATGTTATATTGATAATACTGCCACTGTTAGCAAGGTTGAAGAGGCAGTTCGTTATGAAATGGAGGGACCCGGTAGACTTCTTGGATACCGAGCTATGCACAAGAAGCTTGGACAAGTCCACGAGTTGCTTGTGCCTCGTGACCTAGTGCATGCGGTAATGTACGACGTAAATCCAAATGCTCTAGAAGAGAGAGCCCCCAAGTTTAAAAGGAAGAAGATACATACATCACAGTATAATGATCCTTCTGAGACAAAGTGTTTGGTACAAGCGTCCCGGATGTGCTCGATTGTGTATTCATCGAAGTCATATGGAACGAATTCTCTCGCTCCGATACGAGAATATTTTTGGAGCGCTCCCTTAACTTCCGAGCTCAGACGCTGGACGATTATGTATTCATCAGGTTCTGCTGAGGCTCCTTTCGCGTTTTTCTTTTTTCCTTTTGTCAGTCCTTTAGCCGTCCTCTTGTCTTTTATCTTCTCCTGAAACTTGCGCCATTCATCCTCACGATCCGCCATTTTGTGCCGACCACGAATGTGTACGAAGCCTGCAATGGCACCTGGTCTCTGAAGACTGAAGCAATGCATTCTGGGCTATGACAGCCATCGGCCACACGCTGATTTTCTTTTTACACGTTCCTACATCGTTTATTTTTGTGAACATCCAGTGCATGTTTATTTTTTTTATGTTTTACCATTTCTACTTTTTTCTATTAAATCCCTTTGATAAATATTTTCTTCATATCCAAAGAGATTTTTTTTATAAAAAAAGAAGCAAAAGTGAAATAAAAATATAAAAAAACATGAAATCACAATCCAAAATATATGAAAATCGCTATGACAACTGTAGGCCACCATAGATATAGCTTTAGACTAAGAATGAATTGATTTTCAAGTTTAAATGCCACCTTGAAAAACCGTTGACTACAGAGATTAGAACTCGCTTCCGACGTCAGGCCTGTTGATGACATGCATAATGTCGATACGGCACAGAAAGCACGCTGATTAAGGCCAGTAAAAAAGGGTTTGGCCGGCAGGTCGTTTCTGTACTCTCTTCCGGTCCATGCAGGTGTAGAAAACTGGAAGACATTAAGAAACCAACTTCTTCATTGGTGGAATTGCCCTTAAATTTAAAGAAACAGAAGATATTAAAGAAAAACCAATTGTTCTCAAATCAAGTGAAAGCTGTGTGAAGGAAAAGGACTTTGCCGCGTCTTCGCTGAACATGCGATCCACGACTTTAAGCTGTAAAAGATTCACTTTAAAAGAAAAGTCATTTCTTTCTATCTGAGCTAACTGATTTACTTCAGGAGGTAATCAGTGCACGCGTTATATCGTGCAAGAAAACTAACCGAATAGGACACAAAAGTGTCTGTTCTGTAAGTGAAGCTAAAATCGAGAAGCTCTCTGGATCTCCGTGTCATTACCTGCATGTCCTCATAAGTTGATATATGCCCTTTTTAAGAATACTTCAACTAAGTTTCTTTCGTCAAACTATTAGCGCTGTTGGACATGCAGTGGCTGATCCAAGACTTTTCAAAGAGGAGGCAACTTCTCTGAAAGGGGGTGACTGTGCATTGTTTGGACACCAAAATAAGTGAGCTGGGAGCTTGCTTCTCTTATTTTTCTTTTATTTTAACTAAAAATGGGGGGTTTCTTATCACCCGTTACATCCCCCTGGATCCGCCCCTGACATGCTCTAAACTTCATGTAAATCAGGCCGACCGTACCGAAGTGTATAATTGACTTAATGGAAACAAGAACAATTTAAAAACAAATTGAGAACTCAAATTGTGCAAACAATTTAGCACAACGAGGCTCGGCCAAAATTTACTGTTTTCTTAAGAAACAAGGAAGCATAAAGTTTTGTCCATTTGCAATTGTTGTGTTTTGGAGTTCTGATACATTATCAGCTTTTGCCTTTGTATACAAAGTGTCAATTAAGATCTAAGCATTATATCAATGATGACATGTTTTGCCAATTTAAATCACATCTCACAAGTATGAGTTTGCAGTTAAGCAAAAAAAGATTGTAGGACAATAATATCAAATTAGAAAGAGTCAAATTTTGTACTGATAATATGTATCGACTCCGAAGAATCACTAATGACGCTTTGTAGACTAAATTAAAAAAAAAAGGTTTTCAAGAAAAATTGGCTTGTATGCAAAGCTCTCAGTACGATATAACTGAGAAATGCCGGGGAATTCCAGCAGTGCGGTGTGAGATTGCGTTCCAATTTTGATTTTAATCATTTGAAATCCATCAGTACTCAAAACAACCTTTGAAATTCAAAAGTAACTATCGACCTCACAAAATCAGGATCGCTAGGATCATAGAAAGAAAGCGACAAACGCTCTTGTACACGGGGGAAGCTGTGATTCACAACGAACTTCTCCCAAGGCAAAGCAGCTAGTTCACAGGCAGCTGAGCCTCGCGTTTGGTCGTCGTACGCATGAACGTATGTTTCCTGAACAATAAAGTAATCGGAGGTTTTGAAGAAATTGAAATCGAAGTACAAGAAACAAATAATAGTCCATAATAGTGTTGTTCATGTAAGGCGTGTTCTCATGATCCATCATACATGTGCATATCAATAAACTAGCTTACAAAAAATATCGTTTTCTGATTGTCCCGGTCACTTCTATATATGGATATAAGCACGCTTCCATATTTGTAGATCTACAAACCCTGTAATTCTTGAAAAAAATGGTGCACAAAATTACAGCGAAGCCAGGGCCGTAGCCAGACACAAAATTTAGGGGGGGGCAATTTTCAAGAAACGAAAATTTGCTTCAGACGCTTTTTAGCTCCTTTTAAGACAAAATATTAAAAAAAATACTTCCGGTCCAAAATTTAGGGGGGGCATTTGCCCCCCCTGCCTGACGCTGGTTACGGCCCTGGAAGCAGGCCCAAACGCCGACATAATCCTCCTTGTTACCTTGTAAGATTTCGGTTTTCAAGTAGCTGAAGAAAATGCGAATTACAAAGTCTGGAAAAAAACTATAGAATAAGTGTTCAAGGTGAAGAATGTGATGTAGTACAAGCTGAGTGGCTGACAAACAACAAAAAAATGCGGCCAACAGAAATACAAACTTCTATGGAATTATCTTTATGTACTCAGAAGATCGTTTCTCTTTCCACAACATCGAGAACCAGCTAGAATTGTTCCAGAAGTCGGCCTTGATTTCCTCTCAAATAAAGAACTATGATTAAAGTTATACCTTTGAAGCTCAAGTTCAATTTTTTACGAAAATAAATGCAAAACGAACGACGTCAAAGAAAAACTCAACATTAAATAGCCAAGTCCGCCATTTTGTTTGTTGTAAATTTGTCTCTGTCCTAGTCCCGCTGATAACAAAACAAGGTTGCTCAGCTCTTCTTGCTTCTCGACCCAGGCCTTCAAGACCTTCGAAACTGACAAATGCAAAGTTTGATTAGTTTTCTTGCATCTGAAGCAGTGAACATCTGTTTCTGCTTATCAAAAAGCGAGATCATTCGTGGAGTTGAGGTTTGTGTCTCTATTAGGTTTCATCATAAAAGGGAAAAGTCCGGAGAAAAGTTCGTGATTTTTCCCCGGGTTTAGCCAATTTGTTTTAAAAGCTGGTAAAGCTTGTGTAAGCTTTATATCCAATAATGTTACATGAAATATATTACGGCATTTTATAAGTGAGTGACTTGTATACCAGTGTAAACGATTGCAGTCAGATTAAGTGCTTATGTTAGGTCAGTTACCTTTCAAACCATTTCCCGAGACAGCAAAAAGTTTGTCAAAACAAAAGTCTTCTCCTATATATATAATTAAATGTTGTAGTTCGTTAATCTTCGTATTGTGAAGCTCAACATCAAGTTAGAACTACAAAAGACCAAAGCCGAGCAGGTGAAAAAAAGGGTTCAGTCGCTTGGTGTGGTCTTCTATAACTCTAGAGAACCGTTTCAAATCAAATTTCCTTTGATTTAGCTCCACATAAAATTGGTCTTGGATTTAAACGAGCCGAAACTATTTGATGATCAGTTACCAGTTTACCTTTTAATTTGTCAACGTCATAATTGTCTATTCACTTCTAATTTACAGAAGTAGTTTAAAAAATGAGCTGAAGCACACAAAATTTGTCGTATTTTGGATATTCTATATGTGTCCCATTAAACTTGATGTTCAAATAAAACTTTGACAAACTAACTTCTAAATTCCTCAGACCTCTACGTCCTTACAAGGTTCATGTCATTATGACGTCTTGAAAGAACAGGACTGGTAGGCAATCTAACCCTAGAAACCTTCGTTGTGGCAAAGAAAAGCTTCAACTAAGTATTTCTTTTTTTTGCTGGTGGACAGTCAAGCGCGTACGCAGGTCTGCCCGAAGCTAACAAAAATTGCACACCGTGCACCCACGTTCTGGGGAACACGCAGAGATCAGCTCTCAAAGTGCAATGAGAGCCTCACTCTGGGGCAACTGCCTTCTTGATCACAGTTGCTCCAGTGCTCTGTAAGTATGACAACTATCGGCCAGGTAACCGCTTTTATATCTCGCCGACTCTCACTGAGTTCTGGAATGTGACTCGCTCAATTCTAGCTAATATCGGCTGTTTTCGGGTGGTCGACCAGTAAAGCGAACAGAACTGAGCTTGCGCAAGTGCATTAAACTAACAACCCTTCTGTCAGTCTCAGTTTGAAATGTTTTTTAACTTTACGAACAAACAAATACAGTCCGTTCGTCTACGAGTTAGTATTTCTAGTTTAAGCTACACTGCTAAGTTAAAACTGAATGTTTCTGCTGGATTCTCTTTTTCGATTAAATACCGTATCTGCCGCACAGGTGTTTGCTTGTGTGTACTGTGGTGTGCCGTCATGATTGGTCAAAATTGTCACCTCAATTTTGTGTATAAACTATGTGTGATTTAGGTTACGTTTGCGGAAGTAATTGTGCTTAGGTAAATATCGCCTCAGTGCTCCTTCATATACTCATACTCCACTACAGAAAATTAAAAATTAAAGGTTCAGCGGTAATTTACGCTTTGGTCATGAAAAAAACACAACATTTACCTAACTATAATATATTGCAGACGACTTATGCATGGTTGCAAGTGCACCAATTAAAACCGCCCTGGACTGCACTTTTGAAGAAAAACTTTCACTGAGTTCTGGTATCCAACTCGCTCACTTCTGGCTAATATCGGCTGTTTTCGGGTGGTCGACCAGTAAAGCGAACAGAACTGAGCATGCGCAATTGCATGATACTAACAACGTTTCCTACACGTCCGATCCAATTCAAAATGTTTTCTAGTTTATTAAAACACCAAAATTACTTTGTTTTCCCACAAACTGATTTTTTTTAGTTTTAGCTATACTAAGGTATTCGTGCTAGATTCTGTCTCATTGGGTTCACAGGTATTTACTTTTGTGTGTGGACTGTGGAATGCCGCGCTGATGGGTTAATACTGTTTTCTCAAACATGTGCGATTGCAAAACTTTTCAAAAATTCTTTGCATTTGGAGCGATGGAGTTTCTTAGTGCATGCACCGACGCGATTTTGAAGAGTCAGATAGAAAATGCACTGAAACGCCTCAACTGTTAATCGGACAGACCATAAAATAATGAGCTGCTATAATCGACACGAAATGAAACCCAATGGACGAAAAAATGATTTGCAGGCATCAGGACGAAGAGAATTTGAACTCTTGTAGTGTTTCGCAGGTGGTAAACAGACTAGTCTGGGTGACCTTGTCCACAATTACAAACAGGCCGTCAGTATATGTACCTGTCTGTACTTTCTTTATAATATAAAGTATTTCTTACCCTTTCTAAAAACTGAATTTTGCAGTGGAACCTGACTATTGTTTTGGGAATCTCTATTGTCACTTCGTTTACTTAATTCAAGCTCTGCCCGGCCTGAAATTTTATTTTAAAACGTCATGTAAACTTGAAACTTGAAACTTCGAGTTTATGATGAAGATCTACATTGGTTACATTCTTAATTTGCTAAGAGTTCCCAGCTTGTCAATGTCAATTGATGTACAACTTTTTCTAAAACTTAGCAGTTGTCATCGAAGAGTCCTTTCAGCCGCCTAATCGAACCACTAGCCGAGTCAACATATCCCTTTTAAGACTAATCGCGAGCATGGTCCCTGTTTTCTTGTTTCCATTGTTTTCAAGGTTGCGATGGAACAGGCCACTTCTCTAATCATGCGATGAGCAAAATAAGAGTCTTACTGGTGGGCACATACTATATTACAATGTTCTTTGATACTTGTGAAGTCTTATCCTTTATCCTCTTAAAAAAAATATTGATGATTAACTTCAGTTTTTCTTGAAAATTGTCTTGATGTTTAAAAATCGTGTTAGCCCACCAACTAAAACATAAATCTAATTCTGCGCATGATATAGAAACTGGCTTATACCAGAAAATGAAATGTTTTGTTCATATAAGATTCAATTAAGTTATCTAAAGAAAAATTGCTATTTGCGGGAAATACAGTCATGTATATTTTATTTAAAAACGTCATAAAAATTGAAAAAACTGAAAACTCGAATTCATGGTGAAGATCTACATTGGTTACGTTCTTAATTTGCTAAAGCTACTTGACAAAGTCATAAGATGTACAACATAATTTCTAATACTTGGAAGTTGCAACCGAGAAAGTCTCTTCATTTGCCTCATCGAACCACTAGCTGAGTCAATATCTCCCTTTTAAGACTGGTCGCGTGCATGCTCCCTGTTTTCTTGTTTCATTTATTTTTGAAGGTTGCAATGTTGTATCATGCGCTGAGCAAACTAACAGCTTTCTCTGTATTCACAATCCATGATTACAATGTTCTGTGATATATCTGAACCCCTATCCTTTACCCTCTCTCAGTAGTTATTGATCTTTTCACTTCAGTTTTTTTATCCGTTCTACCACGGTTTTCATTTAAAAATCGCGCTAGCTAACCAACTGAAACACTAATCTCTTCCTATGCATGATTGAGAAAGTGATTTATACCAAAATGTAAAAGATTAAGTAAAAACAATTACGTAATCAAAAGTACACGTCCCTGGGTGGGCTTGAACCACCAACCTTTCGGTTAACAGCCGAACGTGCTAACCAATTGCGCCACAGAGACGAAATCCAGTGTTTGTTTCAAAAACTTAAGACATGAAATACTGCTTAATAGAAAATCACTGGCAATGGCATTCAAAATAATATTGACGAAGAGCGACCTTGATCGTTTGGAACACAGAAGCTTCGCCTAATTTCCAACCTTCGGTTCTTTTCAATAGTCATTGACAAAGTAAATATCTTTCTAGAAAATATTATTATGCGTTGAAGATAATATTCTCTGTTACTCTTTTAGTCAGCCTATAGGACACATTGCATTACTCAGTGAGACTGCACTCACAAGGTGCATGCGCAATGACATATATAATTATGGCTTGACAAAGGACAATCGTATACTCTGGTTTTGTTGGGTTTATATGCACAGTTTCATACCGTTTATCTCTACAAGTTGCTTACAGGGCTCAACAACAACTGACTTGTAAACTCCTACGTTATTACCTACCTTGTTTGTTCAAGCTTACTGCTGTTTTCCCATCGTACGTTATAGTCATTTCGCATTTGTTGCTTCAACTTACTGTTATTTCCGTACCAGTTTTGAAGATGTCCAACTGTACTACTAACTACCCCAAACTAGCACACTTGCGAATTTGCTATTTGCGGGAAGTACTGTTTTGTAATTTTATTTAGAAATGTCGTAAAAAATTGAAAGACTGAAAACTCGAATTTGTGGTGAAGATCTACATTGGTTACGTTCTTAATTTGCTAAAGGTACCAGCTTGACAGTCAATAAATGTACAACATAATTTCTAATACGTAGAAGTTGTAACCATGAAATTCTCTTTATTCGCCTCATTGAATCACTAGCTGAGTCAACATCTTCCTTTTAAGACTGGTCGCGTGCGTGCTCACTGTTTTCTTGTTTCAATTGTTTTTGAAGGGTGCGATGATATAGGCCACTTTCTCAATCATGCGCAGAGCAGACAAACAGCTTTGCTGATGGGCGCAATCCATGATTACAATGATCTGTGATAATTGTGATGTCTTATCCACTATCCTCTTATATTGATGACTGATCTTTTCACTTCAGAGTTTTATCCATTCTACCACGATTTTTAAAAATCGCGTCAGCTCGCAAACTGAAACACAAATATCTCTTCCTGCGCATGATTGAGAGAGTGTTTTATACCAAAATGTAAAAGATTAAATGAGATACAATTAAGTAATCAAAAGTGAACGTCCCTGGGTGGGTATGAACCACCAACCTTTCGGTTAACAGCCGAACGCGCTAACCGATTGCGCCACAGAAACGAAGTCGACTACTAGTATTTATATTTGTTTTGAAAACTTAAGACATGAAATTACACTTGAGAGGGTATCGCGATTTAGTTAACATTTTACTGGGATCACCAGCCGCAATATAAAGTCGTATTGCGGCTCAGAAATGTCGTATTGCGGCTCAGATTACCGCGCGTCTTTGGCTTTGCGACTCCGCCAATACGGAATATACTTTTTCTCAACTAGCCGCAATATAATGTGGTATTGACGGCTCAGAATCGCAACTAGTTTATAGAATCACTGGCTTTCAAAATGATATTGACGAACAACAACCTTGATTGTTTAGAACACAGAAAAGTCTGCCTAAAAATTTCAAACCTTCGTTTCTTGTCAACAGTCTTTGACAAATTAACTGTCTTGCTGTAAAATATTAAATAAGTTGAAGCTAATATTCTCCAATGTTCCTTTAGTCAGCCTATAGGAAACACGCAGGGCTTATTCGTTGAGACTGCTTTCATGAGGGTGCATTGCGCAATGACAACAAAATGGCTTGACAAAGGACCTTCATACACTCTGGTTTTGTTTCGTGTATTGTTTAATTTTCGCATGCGTCTCATCGAGGAATGTGGTGTAAAACAATACGCTCTATCTAGTTCTGTTATGATCGGGACTCGGGTCTCTGCGTGCGAAAACTTCCTCTGACAGCTGTTGTGTAAGTAAATCGACTCGGGGAAGGGTTGAATCTTGGAACTAGTGGAGATAGAGGCTCCTATTGATGAGTTGCTGCTGCAATGAATACTACTCCATTGACCTCAGATACAGGAGATACAAGCTCCTGTTGATGGACTCCCGTTGCACTCATCTCAGGGCTAGCAGTCTTGTCAATTAGTGTAGACCTAGTCAAGGTCTGACCCCGTTTTTTTTCGCTAAGCTACGGGGGATTAGGCCCAACGCCAGAAAAAAAGGATCTGGCTTTAGTTGCATGCGCTTGCGCCAGCTTTTACCCGGAAAAAAATTCTGTTAAGGACCTTGAATGACCTTCAAAATCGCCCCACTCGCTTCGTTTAAAATGTTGTACAGTGTAAACAATTTTTTTTCTGGTATGTGTTTTGTACACCGTCATTTCCAGTGCTAGTATAGCGTTCAAACTCTTCCCGCTTGGAGTTTTTGCCGCAATTTTTATGTTTAAAATATTGAAATTATTCTGGATGACACAAGCGGTTGTCAGCCACAACGGCACAGCTAACAGTG
>JAOBRG010000008.1:34095-51650 GCA_027574985.1 Umimayanthus nakama | reverse complement strand
GTCAAAAACATTGGCGAGTCGTCACCACTCGGCGACTCGTCACGAGCCGTCTCCTTCAAAGACGACTCGTCTCGGCTAAAAGTCAGGTCATTGGACCGATCAGCATATACACGTTCTTTAAACCACTACGGCTTTGATGATAATGATGGTGATGATGATGATGGTGTTGACGATGATGATGATGGTGGTGTTGACGATGATGATGATGATGATGATGGTATTGACGATGATGATGATGATGGTGGTGTTGACGATGATGATGATGATGGTGGTGTTGACGATGATGGTGATGATGGTGTTGACAATGATGATGATGATGGTGTTGACGATGATGAAGATGATGATGATGTTGAAGATGATGATGATGATGGTGTTGACGATGATAAGATGGTGGTGTTGACGATGATAATGATGGTGGTGTTGACGACGATGATGATAAAGATGATGTTGGTAATAATGATGGTGATGGTGATGTTGATAATGATAGTGATGATGATGTTGTAATGATGATGGTGAACATTGAAATGATAATAATAATAGTATTGACAGTAATGGTGACATTGATAATTAGGACTTTAAACAATTAGAACGTCAACGTCAACGAGTAACGAAGCTTAAGCTTTCTCTCTCTGTTTGTCTAACTCATTCCTTTACTATTAAGTTTTGCGTGAAGCTGTGTCAGCATGATAAATTGGAAACTTTAAATTTGAAGCCGCACGAAGATTACGTTCTCTTTATTGAGAAATCGAGCTTGTTGCATTCTCATGTGAAGTCAATATATTCCCAAATGAAGACTATGTTGTTTTGTAGTTGCGGAATGTCCGTCCTTGATGATGATGATGTTAAAGATGATGAAAATGGCGATGCCGGATAAAGATGATAAATAGAATTGATTAAATTGTTGATGATGATCATGGTAACGACGATGAAGGTAATGTTGATGGTAATGGTGATGATAACAATGATGACGAAGAAAACTAATTGTGTTGTTGATGATGACAATGATGATGATGATGAAGAAGATGATAATGATGTTGAAAACTGATAATGATGTTGATAATGATAATGATTATAATGTCAACGATGATGATATAAAAGAGGATGATCGTGGTGATGATTTTTGAAATTATACTTAACACTGATTTAGCCATTTAAGTAGTAGCTTGAGTCGAAGACCACCTCAGAGCTAATCGTTGACAGCTTCCTTCAGTGTTAGAAAAGGCCCATAATTCAAGGCATTTAGAAGGTGCGCCAACGACCATTCATTGCTGCATAAGCTTACGGCAGCTTTTAGAAGTTTAAATTCTTAACTTAACAAAAAACATATGTAGCCTTCTTTTTTGAAGTCAGAAACTGTGAACGAATCGAAAGTCGAAGCACGACCATAAAAATACAGATTTCAAACATCTTAAGTTTCTGGCATGTGCGGATTTTTAGTTATCTGTCACGACTATTCAACAGTGAAAGAACTTGAAAGATGGGTGTTACCCAAGAACACAAGCTCAAAAAACTTCTTTGCTAGTTACCAGACATGCGAAATTGTTGTGTCCTTACTTTTGTTTGTCTTTTTTTTCTATGACTATCGGTGTGCCAGCAATTTGAATTACAAGGTCTTTGAGCTACAGCTCGCTATCTTCAAAGTTGACAAGCAGTATTTGCGGTGCAAATGCAAGATATCAGATAAGAAAAGCTAGGATTGCTTTACAAAATGTTTGCTTATTGAGTTCACAAGATATAGAAGCTTAAAGATAACCTTTTGAATAATCACTGGAAAGCAGTTTTTTACACTGACCTCAACATATGGTTTCGAATACAACTTTACTAAGTGTTTCAGCCGAGTCCAACAAGTTGAATTCTCTGTGAGCACTCATTACGAGTGCTTCTGAAGTCTTGGAAGGAAGTTTATGTACGAAACTAAAGACGCGTCGGTCAAATGCTTTCGTGAACAATCGCGTGCCTAATCAAGCAAAATTTGATATCAATTTTTTACTCAACTGAAAAGCTTTCCGGACATTTTGCACAGAAGTAAGTTTAGGTTATTATGTCAAAACGTCAAGAGCTTAGGCAAATGCTTAAAACCACAAATTAGAACAATTATTTAGTAAACTAATCTTCACTAGTAAATGAATCTGGAAAACTTCAATACCCACACACCACTCAAGCACTTTACCTTGTCATAAAAATCTTTTCAAGTGCAAGTCTTACATTAAATAGCTCTATTCTTGTCTTTTGTCACCAACGTGTGCGTACGTTCAGGAATTTTTCTGTCACTGAACGATGTAACACCGACTTGTCATGACACGCCTTCTAAAAGACAAAATTGTCCAAACTCTACCGGCCACCAAACTGGTAGAGTTGAGCTGTTTTGCAAACGGATATGCGGTTTAAGTTAAAATGGAAAAATGTAAGATTTGATGTTTTCGAATTTTAACAGTAATGACACCTTTTTCTTACATCAAAGTTTGTGTTCCAAATCCCTGCTGACATTGAAAAACGTAAAAAAAAAAGTGTTAACTGCTTAAATTTGGCCAAAAGTTATATTTGTTTGGGCTTCATTCTTCCTACAAACCCCTCTCATCTCACCTGAAGTGGATGGCCGCGGTACACAACAGGCTAGCCCATGTCCGGATATGCGCTGCTTCAGACTCAAGTATTGAAGGATTCAATGGAAGAAGATGAGCTATTACTAAAATTGATGCACTTGACTGAAACAGTTTGACAAACAATTGTTTCAATTAATTGTATTGGACTACTAGAGAAGTGAAGGGCAACGGTCGAAGAAGAGATTCACTGTTTGGAAATTTGAAACGCTTATAGATCAAACTTGTAGAAAACAGTGTACAACATTATGAAGGAAACATATATATTCACTAATGTTCTGTCCGGTTGATCCTAAAGCAGCATGTTTCTTACCTAAAAGAAACAGCTACAGACAAACAAATTACATTATAAAAAAGTTTTTACAACTGGCTTCATATTTTTTCCCATACTTGCAGAAACAGACTTTTTGAAAGGCTTTGAACAAGGAGTTCGTTTTTGAGATGTCACGAGATTAAAAACGCAATGTTTGATGAAAGACTTTAAGGTGATTTGAAACGTACTCATAGATTGTTGAAGATTAACAAAATCATTAAAACACAAAAACCCTTTCCGGCCTTTATTTTTCTCGGTTTTGTAAATGACTGGTTTCGACCTTTGATGTGCCGGGTAGGAACTCGATCCCGTGTCACGATGCAGCTACTTACAATTGCACTTACCAAAAGCGTATTGAATGCACCATGCCTTCTTTGCGTAACTGAAATACTTTCACTCAAAATGTTTTTCACCAATTTTACGAGGTTTAGTGAAATTTGGAGCTCCAGTGATTTTCAGAATCTGTTTCGTTTGTGAGTTTTCGCTGATAATCTTGAAAAGGCAGACGTCTTTTCTGTCATTCTGAACTAAATTTGACCATTTACTTTCCAAGTATCATCTCTACAACACGTAACACTTCCTCTCAGGTTCTCTTGCAGTATCACATGTTGTTTTCAAAGATAAATCTTTGGTAGTTTAACTGTAGTATGTTGAAGTGATGCCGGTGTAAATATCCCAAATAAAACATTTTGAGGGATAATGTGCGTTGTTTCCGTACGCCGTGGAACGGCAATTTTGTATCTGAATTTGAAAAGTAACAAAATGCAGTATAAAATCAACAACACGTTTCACGTTCTTTTATGAATATACCTCAAAAGTTAAAGTTTTTCGAGAGAAGAAAACAGTTACAGAGGAAAATTGAAAAAGATGCCCCCTCCCCCCTCCTGTTCCTCTCGTCTATTTTCTTTCTTCCTCTTGTGCGTTTTCTTAATTCAGGCTTTTGGAGTGAAAGAGACTATCTAAGATACTTTCTATTCCTTTTAGCTCTGATTTGCCCTCATTTTGATATCAGATATCACAATTTTGGGGTATTTGATGTTTCGATGCCTTGCACGAACAAAGGCGAGGTTAAGTTTTCGATATAAGTTTCCCTTTCTGTATGTTTTGGCTCCAACTTCTTCCGTCAAAGTCACCACTCTCTCTCCCTCCAGCTAATGCCTGGCATGCATTCGACCCAGCGTTGGTGAGCTCGTAACCCAAAACTTCACTCACTCTTCACTGAGATTCAAGGCTACATGCACTTCCACAACTTTTTGTTTGTTTCCCATAAGAGGTTTAGCTGATTAATCACCGGGGGAAGGGGGACTGCTGACCTATACTCTATGGTTTGGGTGAGAAGGTGCCTGGAACAGTGTTTTTAAACCCTATTTCAGGCAAAACTGCGGACTGACTCAATAACTATTTCGGAACGGACAAAACAGGCATAACTGTAAGCATAAATAGCTCAACAAGAACACCATGGTTGAAACACAGCCAATACTCAGCAGTTTGTAGACCTCACAAATTAGTTTGCAAGAAAGAACCTCCAAGATTCTGTGTAAACCGAAAGTTTTATTAGTACACACAGTACACACCCTAACTCAATGAAATGTAGATAGATTTTCATGCATTGAAATATTAGTGTCATAAACTTGAAAATTATTTTTTTCTGATAGTGATACCCAAGTCTATACGTCTTAACCTATGACTTCAAAGTTCTGTAAGCAAGTGTGTAGACTATACAGTAGTTTTAACACGCTATGTGTTACTTAGATTCTGTACCGGTGAGCGGACATAAAGTCGCATGACAGTGTCAAATATTTACAATAAAACTATTTGCAAAAGTGCACTCTAGTCTACTGTCTAGTTAGTCCAGGTTGTATTCACTTATGTTAGATCTTGACCCGGCGATACTGTCACTGCCACTGAGAGAAAGTTTGCCCGACTTCTTCGCATTAGAGTCCGACAAAAAAGCCTGAGATATCTTTCTAATAGTACTGAGAGTAGTGTTATCTGGCCTTACAATTCCACAGCTCTTAGAACGGTCTGTCAACATGCGGCCGAAAGCGCTTCTGAATTCCTTGTTAAAAGCTGTATAAATCACCGGGTTAAGACAGCTGTTTAAGGGCGGTAACACGTAGATAAACGGTATTCTCAAGCCCAAAGAAAGTGCTTTGCTCTTTCCCATAGGGGCAAGACACAGAGGACACCACACCGCTAACATCACAATGAGAAAAAAAGGCAGCCACGAGACCGCAAACACTCCCACTACTATTGCAAGTGTTTTTGCCGCTTTGAGCTCACGTAACCTGAGGCGATATTTTCTCGGCGCAGTATGGTCTTCAGCTGCGATGGCTTTGGCGTGCGTAAGAGCAACTTTGAACACCCATGAGTAGCAGAACAGGACGACTAGAAGAGGCAGGAAGAAGGAAAGAGCGGCAGCAGCCGTGAAGTATATCCGGTCTGTATTAGCACACTCAGGCAGGACCATGATATGTTGCACGCCTGGATCCTTCCAGTTGAACAAGCTCAACAGCCCCCACAGACAGGCGTAAAACCACACAAACGCGATCAGCATTTGTACGGCTCTCCTGGTCATAATCCTTGGGTAGTCCAACGGCTTAGTGATAGCTAGGAAGCGGTCAATAGAAATCGCGGCCAAGTTGCATATGCTGGCCGAGCAAAACACAGCATCAACAGCAGCCCAGTACGTGCAAGCGGGTATCCCAAGACACCAGTTGAAATTATGCACAGTTTGGTCAATTCGTAAGGGCAGTGACATCAACGCAAACAGCAGATCACTGACTGCTAGGGAGACGATCAGGTAGTTGGTCATTCGTTGTAAGCGTTGAAACAGACACACTGCCACGATCACGAGAAGATTGCCAGTAAGCGTTAACAGCATCACAAGGATGAGGTACACCGTGTAGAGAATGTTCGTTTTATCCGTCGGATCGCCGCAGCGAGGCCCTGCAGTAATAGCCGTTCCGTTGGACGCATTCTCCATGTCGTATATTGAGATTATAAACCCTTCAACAACTCTTACTGTTAATTATAAGATTGCTATATATTCGCCACAAAATATTGTCCGCTGACAACTCTTCAACACCTATACAAAGTCAGTATAGGAGTTGTTCAAGTTTGTCCAATTCCTCTATCCTTTTGTAAACGTGAACACAGGAGCGCAGCGCAGTAAATACGTCTGGTTGAATTTGACAAGTCTTGCTTGTAGTCTTGTTTCCTTTACACTGACCATATATCTTATTCATTTCCTGACTACTTCACTTGCCGCTGATGCTGTTATAACTCTTGATCGATGAGTGAAACTGGCAGTGCATTGCAGCGCGCAGGGCGGAAATTGCCCATTATGAATGATGACGCAAGCGAGGCAAATGTTATTCCGTACACGTCTTAATGACGGATATCAACGAGGTAGCACCTCAGTCAATTAAATGCCTGTTAAAATGTTGCAATAACTGATTGTTTTTATTATTTCAATCTGCTCCTTGCGTACAGATCTACTTTTTTATTTGGTTTCGTGACCTTACGCGAAAGTAATTTGGATGTACGTTTGCAGCAGCTGATACGCAAGACTCAATCACCGGGAAATTTATCGATTTGTCAACAAAAGATTTTGGTGTTAAAATATGCATCAACAAGTATATTTAGAACATTCATACGGCCTGCCCCACATTTCATCACATAATACTTTATAAGTACCTGTCAAAGGATTTATCGAACAAAACAGCCCCGATACAAACTGACGATAAATGCTCCCGGTTCTGCATATAATCTTTGAATGATACTGAGCTATTTTTGTGCTTCTTAAAAATCTCAGAGCGGCAGTTGACGTTGTAATATTCAGCAAGCAAACAAAAACTTTGATTCGTTTACGTAATTGCTTTCGAATCTGTAGTTGTAGCGGAAGTTGTAATTAAAGTGGTAACAAAGTTAAAGGAGTTATACTTCAAATCAGGAAAAACGTGAAAAAAACCCTAAACTACAGTTTTGAAGAAGCATATGAGAGAATAACGGCTCTTACTAAACTACTAATCAAGACTATTGAATAAAGTAGCTTTGATTTTTGAAGTATATGCGAATATCAAGGATATATATATTCGGCTCAGTCTAGTTTTAGCACTTTTATGTGAAAGGATAGGTTTGCATATTTTAAAAGTGATACAGGGAACACCAAAAATCAATTGAAGGCTTGCTTTTGGCATGCACATGTTGACTTTTTGTTCTGCAGTTCCTTTTGAAGTCTCGTACTATTAAACCAGTACAGGCCTGGTGAACTCTTCATATCAGTGATATGTCTGTGGAGGACCAAGACCAAACGCCAAACAAAAGAAACTATACCTGAACAAATGTTGGCAGATATATTTCCGGCTATGCACGTGTGCGGCACTGTCGATACTGTTGAGGAAGTGCTCATCGGCAGATACAACGTATAGTCGACTGAAGAAATTTTTTCAAAACAACAACTTGAACTTTAGGTCAAGGTTTCAAGGATGCCAAATAACAGATTGTATATTATTCGACAATATTCGCGTTATAAGTATAACACCCAGTGTTTTCTCACTATTTAGTTAACCGAGATTTATCTAGCAGCATACACGTGCATGTTGGAACGGATCAAAACTTCGAAATTGAGATTTTCGTATAATATTAGTATACATGAAACAAACTTCTAGTAAGAAATACGTCTAATAGTTTGCGAGATATGACGAACGAAAGTTTTCACCGGAAGTAAAATTGTATGACGGTTTACTTTAGGAGTGAATTTCTCGAGATATTTTTGGCTCAAACTACGAAAATGTAAAGGTGTAAGTATTTAGTAAGTTTTTACTTTTTAAAAAATGTCACCTGATGCACAGACACACACACATACACATACATGTATCTACGCCCTTATCAAGAAAGGGGTCTAATGCAGAAAACTACGCATCTAATGGACAAAAAAGGGTTTTCCTTTTCGAATGTTCTTCTTTCAGTCTTCTTTTTACTGCGGTTGCTTTAGGAAGCCAAATTTCTTAGATTAAGCGAAAATGTTTCCGGTTATTGTCAAATTTGTTTTGGAGAGGGGAGCATGCGCAGAAGCCAAAATTTCGAGAGTTTTTCAGTGAAAAAACCCTTCATGCGGCGTTTCGCTCAGTTCAATTTCTCGCCTCTTTTATTAGCTTTTTTCTTGAAATACTATCCTAGTTTGCATGTGGTGAAAAAATTATCGAACTAGCACCTATAAATAGCGTGAAACTTGCATATATAGATACAAAACACAACACAACTTACAAATACAAACAAGCTGAAACAAACAAATACACCCGCAAAAAGTAAAAGCGGAAATAGAAACTTTGCATATAGTATTTATAGCAATGAGCCTCTACTTTTTTGTAATACTTAAGCCGATCAAAACGCTTCACAATACTACAAAGTTTTTTAATATTCGTATTCAAAAGCAAAAAATTAATTTCATTTACAAGCTTGAAAGAAATTTTAAGCCGCTCAAAATCTAAAAATATAGTTAAAAAACATCACGCATGAAGAGCAAGTCCAAATTGGAAATACCAAATAGTAAGTTTTCAATTGTTATATTAAACTTCTAGCATATATATTACAATCAGGTCTGTTAAAGTTATATCAGTTTATCCATAATTTGGGCGCTGCTATTGCAAATGCCCTGTAGCCTTTTCGGTTTTCAACTTTTATCTGGGAACAGAACAACAACAAAACCGCACACACTAAGAATTTTATCTAGACGGTATTTTATCACTTGTTTGACAGCAATTACGGACTAATTCATCTTTTCTACTTGAATGCCAGCAAGATTATCTTGTAAATCTTTTTCGGGTACCTTCCAGACTGGAGATTGTGTAAATACTCGATTAGGCCTCATACAGTTAAACACTCCATAAATCCGAACAATGTAAGATATTTTGCATGAAGCAGGCACCGCGCGCGTGACAGGGGGGGGGGGAGGGGGTTGGGGATTACGCTCTTAAATTTTAAACATGACAACTCAAAACTCAAAAAAGCTGCTAAAAAAGCATTTATCGCTTTATCGGTCCTCCCACTTTTAGCTTTTTTAAAAACTTTTTTTTCTTCAACATGTTGGTTCAGTTAAAGAAACATAAGAAACTCATTTGACCATTTATGAAGGGCCAAGCGCTGCCTGACTTTTTTCCCCAGTACGGTTGGCAATGCCGAGGGCAGCCATAAAAGTGAGAATTCAAATTGTTAAACTCAAACTCGTCAGTAGATCTAAAGCCTCGGTATGTTTTATATGTTTTTAAATTTGGAGGGTTTTTCAGCTTCAATTTCAAAGTTATGACAAAAAGAGCGTGCGTACTCTCAGCTTTGAAGCATTACTATTGATATAACTAACTCTTGAAGAAAAAATGACTAAATACAAACTTTGCAGTTCATCAATTGTTCTGAAAGGCCTAATATACTTAATGTGTTTAACATATCAGTTTTAGGTTCGAATGAGTTCATTCGCTGAACCAATATAATGATTAGCCGAAAGGCTTTTTACACAGATTGTAGACACTTTTGGTGCGATCGATTGACCCTATTCTGTCTCTTCCGGAATAAGAATAAAACTTCAAAATTCTCTCCTGATTCGCAGAACAATCAGTTATCTAGTTAAAGGTAATGACTGGCGCGAGAGATAAAACTCAGATGTGTTTGTCTTCTAACTTTGCAGGAGACTGAACAAAGCTTTTATCTTGCTTATTCAAGTGCGCCCTAATGAAAAGAGCGATGTCGTTACGTTGTATTCAGATGATGGACTTCGAGACAATAAATATCGGCAAACTCAAGCTTTTCCGCCGGCATTGCATGATATCAAAGGAAATAGGTAAGTCTCCGGCAAGTGACGGCGGACTTGAAATTTCTTTGTGCATGCAAACTTACAAGTGTGCTAAGCCCGGGGGTACTCGGGGGGAGGTACTCTCATATAGTTTGGGTGGGGGTGTGTCGCTGAGTATGCAAAAGTCCTTCCCTTTTCTACGGTAAATTTTGCAAGCTTTTGATCCTGTACCAGAGTAAAACACTTAATTGTTTTTATTTTCAAAGTTCTGTTTTTACATTTTTGTCCGGTTAGCGTTATTAAAACGGAACCCAATTCCAGGCCAATTTTGTATGGTCGATCGACCCTATCCTAGAGTAAATGGCTTGAAAACCATACCCAATATATGAGAGTACCCCGCCGGGGTACCGAGCTAAAGTACCGAGCTATAACTGAAGGGCCTCTTCAGGCGATCTTTTAAATAACAACAAACAAAAACGACTGTGAACATCAGAGACTTCTCCCGTTTTTAAACTGATTTCAAAGCCAATATCCTTACTGCTCTAAGCAGAAATGCTTTTCTTCGATCAGGCGTTGGTTGTTCGGCCCAGCCCAGCGCCGTACAAAATAAGTTCTAAATTTGGAAGTTTCTATCTACTTTCTGTAAACTCTATTCACTAGTAGTAATTTGACGTCAGGACGTTAAATGGGCGAAAATAGACATTTTTCATTGCAAGTGCTATTGTTACGAGCAAATTTGATCACTTCCGAGATTTCATATATGGCATCTCAGCGCGTTTTCTCTTCCGGCGCGTAATAGGGCGCTATGAGGGTGCTAACGGAGTTTCAGTGTGTTTCAGGCATTATGTATAAGGCTGATGAAATTAAACCTGGCCGCTAATTTGCGAGGCCTTAAAAGTTTATACTGAGAGCTGAGGGATAACCGCTTAGTATGTTTACAGCTTTTTTCAAAACTATAGAGACCTCAAATCTAGTTTATTTTTTATTTCAACGGCGGAATCTTTCCCACCAGTAAATTCAAATACTGCGATGGTTTTGTGTAGCAATAGCATAAAACAGAAAAACGTCCTCAGAAAACTTCCTAAATAAATTTACAAACAAAAAGTTTGCGAACAAATTTCTTAAAATATAAACAAAAGTCGTAAAGATGTTCAAAATGTCTGACAGCGAAGCCCCAAAGATCAAATGGGCTTCGTAGAGTATAGTTAGTTCAATTGAGCAAACGTTGCATACTGTTGGCTATGAATTCACCAATGCACTAAAGGAAGGCTTATTCAAAAAGAAGAATGACGTATTTACGGCTGGCCCACTGTGCTTGGTGAGTTTTTGCTTTTTTATGACGGTGAACCAAGAGTAACCGTGAATTAGCGACATTTAATTTGGTTTGATCTGTGGATGGGTGGGCGGGGGAGGGGAAAGAGGGGAAAGCTCCGTCCGAAATCGGTTCACTGGAAGTACGTAAACGGTTGGTGATCTCTAGCTCGAAGTGTATAAAAGGGCAAAGCGATTTGTGTTAGAGCTGCATCGGATTAATGATACAAACAGTAGCCATACTGTATGAGACATGAAAAAATATAAGGAACATTGCCGTATTGCAATACATACCAAGCACTATGACTATAGGTTCGTAGTTAAGCAGCTTTCCCTGTCCCCATTCCCTTCGCGGCCAACTTTTTCGCCACTCGCCTTTTTTGCCTTCACGAATGACTAGAACGCCAAGCTACGCTGGCTATAGTTCTATATGTAGCTTTCAATTTACTGCTAAGTAGCTTTCGCTGATAACAGTTTAAATTACAAAAATCGGATGGATAGCTTTAAAAGATTGTTAGATTTAAGACAACCTTTAAAAACTCTTTAACGTCACACTTTTTTCTTGAACTAGCTTTGTCCGGAGGTTACTTCTTAGTAAAGGGCTGCTTGTAATATGCCGCTGGATGGAGTCGCATTTTCACAGCTGTTATGACTATAATTCGGGGTTACATTTTCAGAAGAGTCACTAGAATGGGTTCGCACATTTTTTGGGACTTCTGGGATTAGAAAATTCTGGTAAGCAAGGTTTTGATAATAGGAAGGTTTGCGGTTAAAAATGGTTCCTGCTGTTGCTTTATTATTCATCAGTCCGATCGCATTGAATTCCGTTCTTGAATTCACGATGACATTTGCCCAAAAGTGACTAAAATGGGGTCTACGATTGGCCACAGAAAAGATTAGAACGGGTACGGGCTCTGAGAGTCCACTGGCACTTACACAGCAAAACTTGGAAACCGGGGGGTACGTGCCATCTAGATTTCAATGTGCTTCTTATTGAAGCTGAATCCGGAAGAACCAACTAAATCGCGTGTAACTTCAACTTTACAGGAGAAAGTTGTCATAACCGTAAGTCCCAGATCTAGTAAAGATTAATTGGTTGTAGCTTTTCATTGCTCGTAAGTCCTTGTTTTTTGAGGTTTTTGTCAGGGACCGTGGAGTAAGGGGGGGGGGGGGGTGCATGTGCCCCAATATTTTGGAATTTATAAAGACTTAGTGTGAAGCGTTTTGTACCCTCCCCCAAAAAAAAATTTAAGCCACTAACGAAACCCCCTTCCCCCTTTTCAAATTCAAAGTTGCTCTGCGGTCCCTGTTTGTGCAGCGGCTCTTCTGGGTCGCTCTTGAATGCTGCCGTCGTTTGTTGTTCTTGAATCCCCGTTACTGATTTTGAGTGGGTAAAGTTTTTTGATAGCGCGTCTCATTATCTTTTCGGAAGCCACTCGGACATTAACGGCTCGCACTAGTCTATCTATCCCTGGGAAAACCTTTTCAAAGACGCCAACCTTCCAATGATTTCTGGGTAGTTCGTCTTGTACAATAACTACGTCAACGACGTTAAAGGTTGAGTCTTCCTTTGTGTGCCTGGCGTAAGCTAATAAGGTATTCCTCTTGCCAACGTAGCCAAAACGACTTCATTAGTCGTTCATAATATTTTACTCTTCTTGTAAAAAGTTTTCTCATCGATCACCTTGGTTTCGAAATCTTCGTCGTTGTCTTATGTTCGTTGACTAACCCCGGGTGCTGTGTATCTGCCAGTGTTTTCATCGAACTTGATATTCCATCGAGTGGCGATGTGTACTTTACTCGATTTTCTTTGTCTGGGTGATCATCCTTGGTCCCTATTCATTGCATTGTTATTTCTCAAGGTCCTCCTCATTTGAGCTATCGGTGTCTATCCTATGAAACACAGCTCCTACGTCGTTATCGCTGTTGTGCGATAGAGGCCCTGAGAGTATCCAACCAAACTTGCTTTTCATGGCTTTGACACCGTTCTTTTGGCATTTGATCACTTTTCCTATCGTAAGATGACCATAATAATCGTTTCCCACCAAGATATACCTATATCTAAGTATATCTTATATTTAAGTGCTGTGTAGATGATTTCTGGTAGCCACCCGCAAAACCCCCATTCTAATACTATGATACCTATGCCGGTATCTCTCCATTTTATGAATAACCTGGGTTTACTCAGAGGCAGGGATTTTTTGATACATTTTAACAAGGGCTCATTAACGTCTCAAAGAATGAAACCAATGAAACCTTGATTTTAAAAGAGATTTGAAGCACTTGTGTTTAAGTTATTAACTTCTGAAACTTGAGAAACGTTGGTTTTATGTTAATGTACTTAATTTGAAGAAGTTTCGACCAAACCTTTGCAAAGCCAAAATATGTCAAAGATATCAATAAACTGGCTGATACTGATATAGCTCAGAATGGGAATAAAACTTTACCTTGACCAGAGAGTGAAGACAAACATACCCAGATATATCATGCCCAACCTATAACGCTTGTCTCCGGCGGACCTTCTCAATTGTCATATGATCGTTTGCTAAAACCTTCTTTTTCAGAACGCCCCGTTGGACGTTGGACGTGTTGTTGTTTCGTTTGGAAATTGTAACTATATTGTGCACTTTCTTTTTTTTCAGGAACAAAGTATTTTGTTCTACGTCAAAGGATCGATATCGAAGTAGCCCCACCGTTCCCCCCCTCCCCCTCCCCCCCCTCATCCCCTCTACCAACAACCAATTTGAGAGTGAGGCTTACTCGGCACCAGGCTAAACGCGGCAGAAAAATCAGTTGGACCAAAATTGAGGGAGATGAAGGTTTGTGGAAGTTTTGTGCTTTACTTCTTGACAATAATCTCATAGATCTTAATCTGACTGTCGTTTTTGGCGGCAGAAACTAGCTTAAGGACGTTTCACTTCAATTGCTGGTACTAAGGATGTATATTGTGTGTTGGAAATTTTGGTAACAATACCTTTAAAAATACCACAAGTTTGTTTGTACGCCATTTTTGTATCAATGTTAGTAATTTGTCGACCGAGACTTTAATACTCGCCATAGTTGTTGGAATGCTGTGTTTCTCTTGTTCATATTTTTGACTCCAAAGTTGTTCTGAGAAGTATGTTTTTGTAACTGTTTTTCTGCAGACTTCAAGCTCGGCGTTTATTGTGGCACGGTGCCACGTGTAGCGAACCTAACGGCTGCAGGTATTTAAAAGTCCCGCCATTTGATTTTTGCTTTGTATATGGTTTCGTTAGTGGACATTATCTGAAATAGCAATTGTTTCTGTAGTTGTTTTCATCAAAAAAAAATTCTAGTTGGAGCTAGGTTTTGCTTGGATCGTTTGCAATGCGACAGCTGCATACTAATTATTCAGCCTTCTAAATCTATTGTTTACTAAATGTGGTGACTTCCGCTCAGAATTTAGGTTAAATTATTTAAGAATTGTCTTCTTGAGTTTATTTACTGCTGCTTTTTATGTCACTTTGGTGTTTCTGCTTACTGGACGGTGTTTTAACGTTCAAAGTTAACAATCATCAATTTTATGTGCAACTTTATTATCAAGGGGGTTAAAGGGGACGGATGTGGGGGATAGGAAGGGGATGGGAAGGGGCCGCAAGGGTGACTCCATTGCAGCGTATATATAGACTAGATAGACTTTTACTTTGAAAGTTAGTTTTGTACATCTGGTTGGAAGAGCTAAAAATTTATTGTATGAATTCCATTGTGTTGTGTTATAAAACTTCTGTCTTTGTTATTCAATTCACAATGTGTTGATGTACAGCGCTAAACTTGACTTCTTACAAAAATAGTGCTGCCAGCAAGTGTTCGTTTTATTTAATACTATTACTATAAGCTAAAATCATTGTACATATGCCATATCTTATTGATTATAGCACTCTTAATTATACAAAAACTGAAATACATGAAATGGGAAAAATACATGTAGTTCAACACTTAAAAAGTGAATCAAACGAATAATGATCATGCAACAGTCTGACAGTGAAATGAATGTAAATATTAAAAGTTGTTATTATTATTATTATTATTAGTTTGCCATTACTTTTATTAGTAGAAATATTGCATGAATTAGCAGTCAGCAGTAATGTATAACTACCAGAGAGTCAAATTGCTCTACTGTTTAGCTGTTCTATTGTGTACATATACATACTGACAGAAGCCTGTTATTGAGCCTGGAAAAGGTTTTTTCAGAAGTTATGTTTTACTGATTGGTTTGATGTGTGATAACAGACCTGTTGATAGTTTTATCTGGTTTAGATATGTCGTCATCCTCGTCATCAATGCCGCTTTCTCCTCATTAGAGTTTTGCTACTTTCTAGATTCATTTCAAGTCATCCAGTTTGCAGTATGAGTTGCTGCCTCTGGCAATCTTTTTAAGCATCTCTCCTTCATCTCGGTATAACGTGTGAGTGATGTCACAGTCACACTGGCTTTGTTCTTTGAATGTGTGAACCTGTTGTTGTTTCAGTATTTTAGTCAGTTATTTCGACAGTACTAGAGTGCATATGTTTTTTTTTAATTTTAATTTTTAATTTTAAAAATAGTTATTTTTTAATTTTATTAAAATTATAATTTCATATAATTATTTTTTTTAATTTATATAACATCAAACTCTTCAGTTCTTACCAAAATATCTTTTTATTTAAAAGCATCATTGGCCTCTAGAGCTCCATTTTGGAAGTTTAAGTCTTCAACTTGTTATGGTCCTATTTCTCTATGTGTCTTCTTACATGTATTTGGCTATAAATTTCACTTTGTTCCAAGTTTGAAATCTGGACAGTAATCTCATTCTTTTTCAAATGATTGGCTCCATATTTCTCGTCACCTTCTCTTGCCCTGCTTCTCTTCTGGTAATTCTAGTTGAGAACAATCTTTGAGTACTCAACTGCACCCATTCCCAGAATATGTCCAACTAACTTCCAGTTTTTTCACCTTATTGCTTCGTTAGTTACCTCGATCTGTCTGACCTAGATCTCTTATATTTTTAAGATTAATGCTCTCATTGGCCAATACATACATTTTCAATGTGTTTCTAATGGGCACTAGTGAAGGAATTTGTTCAACTTCTCATCAGTTTGAGTCCTTCTCTACATCTTAAAACTAAACAAGAGTAGGATAACTACACTAGAAATCACTGAAGGTTCTGTTGAGTTGGTGTGACTGTTGTTCAAACTGATCACTTTTTGAAACATTGGCTAGCAGCTTGCGCTTAAATCCTGTTCTAACTAATACCTTTAAATGTCTTCAACATCAGCTCCCCCATTAACTGTCACTGTAGCTTCAAAATTAAATACATGTCAAACTTTCAGTTTTTCAAGTTCAGTCCATCTACCTCTATTTAATTTGGCACCACCACTCACACTCCATTTCATGGTTCAGGTCTTCTTGTTTCTGGTCGTAAGTCTGTGTTCAAGTCTTTTCTCTAAGTGCTGAACCATAAAGTTTTGTTTGCATACATGTACAATCTCTTTCTTTAACAGTTTAAAGCTGAACAAAATCATCTTCATTTACTGTCTACAGTGTAGGTATTCCAAGCTGCTTCTAAGGCTAACCATGTTATCCATTTGTTTAATGTTCTCTTTCATTTTTTTCCTCATGATGATGCAATCAAATATACCAAAAAGAAGATAATTCTGTTTTGCAGAACGTTTCCTAATTACACCTGTCTTCACGTCAACCAAGTCATAGTTTACAGAACCTGAGCTACCAATGTGCATCACATCATTGTCTCTACTTTTAATAATCCTCTTTCTCAATACAGTCACCAC
Organism: Umimayanthus nakama; assembly: GCA_027574985.1. Taxonomy (NCBI): domain Eukaryota; kingdom Metazoa; phylum Cnidaria; class Anthozoa; order Zoantharia; family Parazoanthidae; genus Umimayanthus; species Umimayanthus nakama. The sequence continues at coordinate 34,847 of JAOBRG010000008.1, read as the reverse complement.
TGTACATGGTAAGGCCTTACAGAGCTACAGGTTAAAAAAATACTCCAAATAATGCACTTAACATATACATTACAACTTGAAAATAGTAACTGTACATGGTAAGGTATTATTATTCTCCACAAGATGTTCCTGTTTGCTACACACTACACAGAGTACATGTACATGGTAAGCTTAAGGTCTAAATGTTTTCCACAGGGTGTTCCTGTCCTGGTACACTCAACATACAGCACCTGTACAGCAAGGTGTCATTAATTGATCTCCAAAGAGTGATCTTGTTTTGATACACACTACATACAGTACCTGTTCATGGTAAGGTTTCGTTATTCTCCACAGGGTGTTTATATTTTTGATACACTCTACATACATTACCTGTACACGTTAAGGTCTCATAATCTCCACAGATTGTTCCTCTCTTGGTACTAGTATTACAGTACCTGTACATGGTAAGATCTCATTCTCCACAACGTGTTCCTGTCTTTGTACACTCTACATACAGTATCTGTACATGGTAAGATCTCATAATCTCCACAGATTGTTCCTCTCTTGGTACACTGTATATACAGTACCTGTACATGGTATATAAGATCTCATTCTCCAGAAGGTGTTCGCGTCTTAATACATTCAACATACAGTACCTGTACATGGTAAGGTCTCATTCTCCACAAGGTGTTCTTTTCTTGATACACTCAACATACAGTACCTGTACATGGTATGGTCTCGTTATTCTCCACAAGGTGTTCTTGTCTTGATAC
>JAOBRG010000001.1:9252-19888 GCA_027574985.1 Umimayanthus nakama | reverse complement strand
TATTATAGTTATTATTATTATTAATACTAGTATTATAGTTATTATTGTTATTAATACTAGTATTATAGTTATTATTATTATTAATACTAGTATAATTGTTACTATTATCATTAATAATAATAAATTTTAAACTTATTCCTTTTATATTGACATAGATGTTGCAGCCGCAGAATGAGCTATCCTTTTTTATATAGATATATATGATTTCTTTTAGATAATGATTTTTTATAGATAATGATTGAACTGAAAGTAAAATTCAACTTATTCTTTTTGTATCCTGAATCAAACAAATGTACATAGTTATATTATAGTTAATGAGCGGTTTCTGTGGATTCAGTAGCCTAAGAATTCTTATTCTCTTTGCAATTACATTTTATTAATAATGTCAATAAAGTACTATCATTACTATTATTATTATTATTATTAAATATTATTATTACTATTATATGAAGCCTCTGGGTATTGCAGCTACAGTTATTGATCGGCTAAGTTTTACAGTAAGGCTCTACTCTGAGAACGAAGTATTCCATTGGTCACTGAACAATATCATTAACAATAACTTACACTTTTTAACAATGCGCTATTGTATGTTCTTTACGGATGGTCAGTTTAAGAATAAAAAAAAATCGGTTATTTGTATTGTGCTTTTATCCAATGGGATCTTTCATTCTCAGAGTAGAGGGCGACTCAAGTTTTATAGTGATAGTTCTGTCTAAATCATGTTTCCTGTATTGAACAAGTAAATTTAAACACTGTACTGTAAGTTTTGTATTCTTTTGTATTATTTGGCTGAAATTACTTCGCATGCTGTGAAAGGTCACTTTCAAGTCTGAAAGTGAAGCCACACGGACTTCAACCTGGCTCTTGATCACCCTAACAAAACGCCAAATGATTTTGTTCTTTTCCTGGAATAATCAACAAAGCCATATAATAAGTTTATAACTTATATACCTCACTTGCTCGGTCCAAAGGGCAAGTTAAGGATCTTCGTTTTTTTCCTTCCTTGTTTTCATGGCCCATGCGCTTTGCACTTGGGCCATGAAAAGAAGGGGAAAAAACATAGTCCATAACTTGTCAAACAGCTGCCTCGCACTCGGCTAATGAGAGGTATGTATTGCATTATGGTGCATAATATTTTATTTTGAGTATATTGATTAAATTGTATTGTTATTTTGTACCCTATAATTCTACACTACACTGCACTGCACCATTGTATTGAAACCAATTTCAGTGTCTGCAAGTTTCCTGATAAACCAACATGATTGTATAATCACAGAACATGTGTGTGCTCACTTCAAACTCCAAAGAAAACTTGTAATCAGAGTCTGCATGCAGCCAAGCCACATGAGCTGTAAAGCCCTCCACCTTCACTGGCTCTCGCCTCTCTGTTGAAGCAATAATAATTAGACAAATGTTTCACTGCTTGTACTGTGTGTGAAGCAGCAATGTCACAGAGGTGAACGGCAACAATTGCTGCTAACTAATAAACTATTAAAATATCTTTTTCTGAACTATGTTAAACATGGCTTAAAATAGAGCAGGAATGTGTTCCCACGGCTGAGGCTATAGTATTTTCTTAATGCTGCACATACAGTATGTGAATTTATTTAATACTTTATAAGAACCTTTTTAAAAAGAACATGAGACTTAAAAATGCCAATGCAAAATTTAAGAACTTGCTCAGAACATACTGAGGCTGGGGAAGGGTAAACAGCTCTTGTTTTAATGGATACTGTACAAGATAGTGGAAATTATTTTTTCCCAGCTAATGTGCATCAGTGCAATATCACCCTAGTGTTGTACATGTACGAGTTTGTTTTAAAAACTTTTTTATTTTTAAAAATTATAATTCTTTCTTACCCACCAGGACTCAATAAAGATTCCAGGGTTGCAGCCAATTCCATAAAGAATATTTTTTGTTTCTAGAACCTTGACCACTTTGTAGGAATGGAAAACAATAGCTGCTTAACCAATACTGTCTAACAATTATGAGAATATCAAAAGTAATTATATAAGAACATTCTGTCGCAGCCTAAAATTTAGATCTTCTTATTTAAAAAAATTGAATATTTAAATTTTTACAGCTCACTATTTTCTTTTAAATATAAATTTAAGTAAGTGCAACATGTCTAATAGGCTGGCAACTTGTTAGTGAAATTTACTTACATGAAACACATCTACCCAATACTGTGAGTCTAACATTTATGAAAATCCTCAAAATATGGTATAAATAAGAACATCCAGCCTCTGCCCAAAATTTGAATGTTCTTATAAAATAGAGTGAATTTAAATTTTCACAGCATCTCTTTAAACATTATCATTTTAAGTAAGTAAAACATGCCTAATGGGCAACTTGTTAGTGAAACATGTTTAGTTTTTTACATCTACCTGGGGCAATAACAAAAACTAATAGAGTAGTAACAAGCTTTTTCACAGTCTGCAGGAAGGATCATCCTGCATGCAGTGGTCAACTTCAAAATATAATTTCTGCTCCTCTTTGTGGATATACAGTGTATACTGTACATATACATAATATAATTTATCCTAACAACAACAGAGAAACTAAAATAAAACAATTTTGATTCATTGTAAACTGTACAATTATTATTTCAATTAAAAAACTTATACATACTGTACTGATTGTAATATGAATGTAGTTGTAGTTCATAACAAAAGACAAAAAGTTTGAAGTTTCAACCTGATCAAACTAAGTTCAGTTTAGGTCACATTTAGATCTAACATTAGGGATCACATTTAGTTATCAAAACTCGATCAGTTTATAAAGTAGAAAGCTTACCCAGCATTGAACTGATCATGTTATCGACAGTCAAACTAGTGTATGAACCAAAGGCCACTGAAGGATATTCATTTCAACTCACAAACCAACAGGTGCTCTGGTCCCAACAGCAGGTATTCAGCTTTTTACTAAATTTAATTTATGATGTCTACGAATCTTTTGACACTTTTTGTGCCATTGTCAGCTGTGCACTTCAAAATTAGTTTAGCCAACCACTTTTTGTGCCATTGTCAACTTTGCACCTCAAATATACTAGCTTCATGTAGCCATAAAACACATGTAAAAATCAAGAAAGTACTAATTAAAGAAAAACCAAAAACTGAATATACCAATTCATGTTTAAATTTTAAAAAACGAACATAAAATAAAAATCACTTGATGTATTAGGCACAGTATATTCATCAATTTACAAAAAATTCATGTAATGTATCTGCCAAATATGGAGATTTAACTTTTCCAGTAAGAACAACGTTAGCTGACCTAATACGGCTGGATATACATGACATGCTAAGCATGGTATTTACTTAAAAAATAACAACTGATTAATTACAGCTACAGTAAGTTTTTACTAGTTATCTCTAATCATGCCTTGTAATTGGGAATGAATATTCAACTGAATAACTTACATGCAAGGTTAAAATTTGATATTGTTCTGACACAGAAATTATGGAAGAACCTCTAGAAGAGATAATGCTGTCTCGAGTAAAGAAAGGAGAATGAATCTTGATATCTGATGTATGTCTATAATATACCTAGGGTTCCTCTATTTTTTTATCATTTTCACAAGGGTACAAAACATATAACTCTTTTTGCACACCAGACCCCTCCCTTTCCCAGAAAGCTAAAAATAAAAGAAGTAGAAAAAGGATGACTTTACTGAAATGATACCTGTCTTTAATTGGAGTTTTGGAAAAGTGTACATCAGCCTTATTAAACCCTTTCTCCCAGTATAATTTTTGTACAATCGTGATAAATGAAAAAAAATGGACGATCCCTTACAAAGAACTACATCGAAGTAAAAATAAACTGTAGTTCTTTGTATGGAGTCGTACATTTTTAACTAAAAGTTCAGAACATTTCTGATTCAAAGACCTATAATTTAATACTGCAAACAAATAAATGCTATAATCAAAATTATACAATCATATAGAATAACTTCTAACTAATCAAGTTTATGTTGAACTAAGTTGCTATTTCTTAAAAATCTTATATGGGAACTTGAATGAGCCTTATTAGTCCACAATTCAAACTGACTCTCATAACTTAAACAATTACATGTACCGCGAGTGCATAAAATTGTTTGTAAATCTGATTAATATATTTAAGGTTATTATTGTTTAAAATAATAAGCACCCACCCTGAAAGCTAAAAGGGGCCACCTTCCAATTTGCTTTTGGTTCAGACAACATTGCAAAAAGTGAAATCTTACTATCATTGATCCGCATACTGCACATGTATGCAAGCACGACAAGTAACTGAAGTCAAGCTAAGGTTAAAGTTTCTACAGTATTCTACAATCTGTCTATACCCTTGTTTGTACACTCAGTTATTCATACTACTATTCTTGCTGAAGAAAATAAGGTACCATGACTGTCTCCATCATACAACTCTCATACACACCATCATATCTTATACTTGCAATTCTCTGCAGTGGGGAGAGGCTCGGTGAATCTTGGAGGTCAAAGAACCCATGAAGTGGAATTTTGCATTTTACTCTCTCCCTGAGGAAGAAAGGGGAAAAGATGTCAAAACTAAAACCAACTTAAATGAGAACAGTATGTTAACACTTGAACAGTTTTTCCAACGCTTACCTAAACTTGAAGCTTTGAAGCAATCAAAATGAAAGTTTCAGTACCTGTAACTAGTCTGACAATGAGCTCACTTTTTGACGGTAACATTTTGGATGGCATGATCACCACCTATAATTTCTGTGCAATTAATTATGCAAATTAAAGCTTGAAATAGAATTCAACTGTAAATTTTCGGGACAATTTGTTTTAATTTCTTATTTTTAGACACTACTGGTACTCTCAATTAAATTCTTACTTGGGGAGCCCTGCAAACACATGTTATTTTCCACTAATATTGCCAGGAAGTATTAATTATATTGCTGCAGTAATGTTCGGCCCAAAATGGCACTGTAGGATACAGCATCATTCCTGCCACCATTTGGAAAGCAGAAATCAGGCAGCCTGCGTACAGCCAGCTAAATTAGTTGAAACCCAGCTGGTTAAATCCATCTGCAAATCAATGCACAAAAGCTTTTTCTGAATCCTGCTGCGTGGATTAGTTTTATGTAATCAAATCTGACTGGTTAAATTTTCCTTTCATTCTTACATGCAGCACAATTGGTATGCGGATTTTCGCTATGATCAGAAATATTCAACCGATCAAGTGGCGTGTAAGAATGAAAGGAAAACTGAACCAATCAGATTTTAAGGAAGTTAGGTTGGTCGAGTGGTTAGCACTCCCAACTCCCACCTAAGTGCTCTATGGACCCAGATTCGAACCCTGGGCTAATCTCACTCTGACTTAGAGGGTTTTCCTCTGGGTTCTCCAGTTTTCCTCCCCTTTTAACATCAGCCTTAATGCAGAGATCTGTGAGCACTGTTTCCTCAATTAGTCCCATGGCTAAATACTTTGAGACATAAGTAAAGTTATTTATTTAGGTTTGTTTTATACAACAAATCTACACAGCAAGATTCAGAAAATGCTTCTGTGCCCTGATTTGCAGACAGATTTAACCAGGCAAGGGTTTAGTTTGTTTGCATCAAAGGCTAAAACTAGGACACCTTTAGCATTGTACTGCACTCTGCAATGAGCTATTCACAAATTTGTATATGATTTTGATTGATAAAGAACATTTCTTTTCAATTTGCAGAAAAAAGACCAGGAAAAATTTTGATTTAAGTCTTAAACATTTGTGAAAAACAGGAACATTTGCACTGCTTAAATTCTAGAAAGTAAAAAAACTAGACTTACAGTCCCAATAAAAATAATCTGGATGGTTTGCAGGTATCTATTAAGTAACTTATACTAACTGTACATGTAAATAGAGCGTGCAGCATGGCACAGTCTACCCAAAACAACACAGAAAGATCTGACATAAGATGGTATACCACAAACTAGGGTACAGTCAATATTATTTAAAAAACATAATTGCTAGTAATACCAGTCAAAATCAAATACTTAATATGCAATTTTGGGCATGGCAGTCATTTATCTGGTCAAGTTTTGATTTATTAATTTATTGACAAAACATTTTTTAATTATTTAATGAAACATTACAGTTTAAGTTTACAATATAAAAGAGATTTCTTTGAACTTAAATTATGAACAAATAAATACTTTAATTTATCAGACGCTCAGAACTTACCAGCTTGAGCAACACAACACACAAGCCTTTTAAAAAGAAGGGAGCTAGGTATCCCCAAATCCCCATTGATTTATTGGAACCTGCAAAACTCACCTTAGAAAAATGGCAACTACAACAATAATTACAACTGCAGCAATGGCCCCAATGATTATTCCAACTACAACTCCAGCAGATAAAGAGGTTTCACTGCCTGACTCTGGAACAGAAATAACAAACTCTCGGTGTGCTATTTGCTAGAGGACAGTTCGTAAAATATCCTTTTTGACAATTTATTGTTCAAATTTCCCTACTAAGCATCTATTAAATTTTATGTTTCAAATAATCAGAGCCTACTTTACATGTATAGAAACAAATTAAGACAAAAATATGGCACAGTTTCATGACTGTAGAACTTGGTGAAAATTTAAGCATAATTAGTAGTCTAGACCTACATGTATGATTGTCAGTAAAAGTGACTAATTCACTGTTCCCACTCCCCCGCGTCTCACCTTCTCTATGTTTGACAGTAAAAATGACAATTTCACTGTCATTACTACTCCCAGCGTCATTAGAGGCTTGTACTTTCAACATATACTTTTTCAAGGAAGTGAGATTGTTCTTCAGTTCAGTGTGGTTTGTGTTGCTGCGTTCTACTGTCCAGTCCACATCATTGCTATTGGCACATCTGTACAAAATCTACAACACACAATAATTGAAACCAAAAGAACTGAAATTGCTCTATTAAATAATAATGTACAATAAATTATACAGAGGCAGCGGCTCACAGCACCAGATTCCCAAGGGCTCCACTCACATACTTTAGCAACAAGGGGGGGAGAGGGGGAGTTCTGACAGAGGTTCATATTAATTTTTTTTTTACCCAAAAAAATCCCAACTTCAGAATATGATTACCTCAAAAAATCCCTCTTTTAGCATACCCAAAACAAAAAAACCCCCTTTAGTTAGTGGCTTTTTTGCAACTCAAAACAATCGCAGCATCTTTCACAGACCAAAAAATATTTCCTGTGCCCAAAATTTCAGACCCAAAAGATCACTCAAATCTCCCTGTCTTAAAATATGTCAGTGGGGTCCCTGGGACATTAATGAGTGTTCAAATCGTTAACCTTTTGAATGTACATGTATTTGAAGCCATTTAAAGCTACTAACAGTACCGCTGTAGCATATGTGAAAAAATTTATACAATCATGTACCACACAGCCATACTCATTTCACCAGAAGTTTAGTGTAACTATACACAGTCATTTTTGTGAGGTTTTTTTAAAAAAATTTTTTACAGAAAAGTGGCAAGGAACCCCCCAAAACTGAGGGGATTATACTGATACTTAGAGCGTGTTTTCTTATTCACAACAAAATTTATTCTGGAATGAGAGTGGCCAGAATGTGAAATGCGCACGTTCTTTTATTCCGCATTTAAATTCCGGAATGGACAGAATGCCATTCTATCCATTCTGCTCTCAGCGGCAGAATGAACAGAATGTTGCGAATGCATTCTGTACCAATAACCATTCTCATTCCAGAATTGTGAACAAAAAAACACGCTCTAAACTGCAGACAGACTGCACTACAAATTCTTGACTGTCAATTTCTTTACACAGAAAAATATAAATTATGTTCCAAAAATAAGTTGCGGTAAAGCCTATATTTGCAAATCACAAAGTTCAAACCTTGTACTCAAGTTCTTCTTTAGGTCCATTGAGATGTATTGGTTCCAACCAGGAGACTGCTATGGGCACATCAGATACTTCGGGAACTGTTACATGTAGGTTCCTTGGTGGGGACGGTACTACAACACAACATGTATTTGAACTATTATGATCACAGTCTGAGACACTACATACATGGCAGTGCATCTGTATACAATTTTGTATTTCTTGAGTATGGAACCAGTGTTCTAACCAGCTTTAAAAAATGACAGGGTGCCCTTATTTGCATAACATTAATATTGCATTGAAACCTCAAAATATTGTTTTTTTAACCTTAAATCTTTATTAAGACTGTGTACAGTACAGACATGTATACAGGATGACAAAAAATGACAGGGCGCTGGGGAAAAACAACAGGGTGCACAGAAAAATGACAGGGCACTGCACCCTGTCATTTTGGCCTAGCTAGAACACTGAGAACAACAACTTTTGAAGAGCTCAATAAAAACTGCCTACACTAAGTGACGATTTTTGGTGACTTTTTAACAGCTCTGTCTTCTAAGCTTAAGGTACAACTACAAGGCAAGTGGGTGCTGTGTTAACTTTGGAGACTTGCCAATCATGTAAATAACTGGGAAGGGTGTGGTCTCTTTTGAAAACTTTAAGACGGACAGCCACAGCTAGTTTATCAAGGGTTTAATAGTGATCCAAGTAAGGTCGCAGACACTCATTTTCTTGTTTTGGTTGTTGTGTCAACACCTTTTGTGAGCATTTTGGTTTGTTGTTTTTGGTTTTGGGACTAAGAGACAGATCCCTGTTGTGACAGAGTGGCTGTTGGGAAAGGTGGCAGAGCTGAGAGCTAATGGTAAAACAAAATCTGCTATTTTGTAGTAGAAAAAGCTTCCGCAACACCTTTCTATTCAAGGTAATCTACCCTGCAACCAAGGCGAAGGGTAAGAATAGAAGTGTATTTACCCCCGGCAGAGATTTTGGCATTTTGGAAGCTTTTCTTTCCTGGTCAAAATTAAACTAAATTTGTGTTCTTTGGGCGGAAATTCCATTCGTATTGGCACACAACATGACTCAGTCTTTTGGTCACTTCTCACAGAAGTACAAGTTGATATGATTATCTGTTTCAAACCCAAACTGTCATACTCAAAATCATTCCTAAAACTAAACCTAATGTATCTAGCTCTAAACAACATAATTTTATTCATGGTCAACTAACACACCTGCTCTACTTGTATAAACTGGCTTGGCATTGCCACTCCAAGCACTGTTGCTTCCATTGATGGATACAGCCTTTACCCACACAGTATACTTGGTAAAGGGTTTTAAATCTGTAAGAGTGTATGGATGTTTCTTTGTGGTTCTACGAACACATTTCTCAGGCTCTTCGACTTCACAGTACTTGAGATCATAAAAATAGATTTCTTCACATCCAGACAAGGGTTGAGTCCACCTTACTGTGAGACTCCTTGAGAATGTTTGCCTTTCATTGAACTCCACATTCTCTGGTTTAATAGGTGTTTCCCCTTTTTTAAAAAAAATTACAAATTTATTACAATCATATTAATTAACATGTACTAAGTGTACACACATACATGCGTCTACAAGATTGTAATGATCTGAAAGGATATCTCTTATAGTGATTAAAACAACTGCTTATGTGCAGATGCTGTGAGTCTACATGCACAGGTCTATTTTAAATGCAAAGAACTCAGTAAAAGAGTTTTCAAAAAATGAAAATATTATTTTTACAGTTGACTTCAGGGGTCTGCCACACAGCATATATGCATTGGCTCAGGGCAACCAGTTAAACATTTATCAATCATCTGCAATGGTACAAGTAGCTATCATTGAAATATCTAAGTTTAGTGCATGTACAGACAATGTACTCTCTGCAATTACAATGTAGCTTCGTTTCTGTAATTTCAGTACAAACAACATTATTTTAATAACAATGCAAATATTACAGAAGTTTTTAACAAACATTATATTAATCTTTTTAATTATAAACACATTGATTTTCAATAAAGCTGACAATTAAAAAATGACGGCCAAAAATATCTTAATTAATTTTATAGCAAAAAAGGTTGTTAATTTAAGTAAAATAAAATTATTACTCAAGATTGTAACCCACCTACAAAAGTAACATGAAAAGTGTGACTTGTCTTGTTGCCAACAGAGTTGGCAGGAACACAGCGATATTTTCCACCATCTTCACATCTGGCTTTACTTATTGTGTAGGAGCCTGTTGACATGCCTTAACAAAGAAATATAAAACTTTATTTTATTTTTATTAAAAAGGTTACTCACCACCCCAAGTAGTTTGTACCGTTTCATAAAAATCCAACATGATTCCGGTTAAACGTTAGAAGACTAGTTTTGAAAAAACTGTTTTTTCTGCGAAAGGTGAGTATTACTAAGCTGAATGCAGGTTTGAACAACAAAGGTTGATAAGGCATGTTTTTCACAGATCTGTGGGATATGGTGTGTTAAGTTGACATTTCAAGCATTACCCACACAAAATTAAAAGTATTTATTTGGTATGTAAACTGCATGTTTTAGGTATGTCAGTTTCCAGGAGGGTATGTTAAAGGTATGTTGAAAAGTGACATACCATTTACATACAAGAGGCTACATACCCAGCACATACCAGGTTCTGCTTCTGAATTGTACATATCAATTACATACCTTGGATAACATACCCTTTACTTACCAGGTGTTCTGGTGGCATAACACATACCATTTATATACCTTGGATTACATACCTTTCACATACCTGATTTTATTAGTGACAGCACATACCAATTATAT